>JAMPIV010022826.1:0-95405 GCA_024509875.1 Oreohelix idahoensis
CGTGTTTAGTCTTACATTTACTTCTATCCAATCAAATAGGATTTAACATGGGGACCTATTTCCCGTACAATGGTGGTTTCCAAATCTGCCACTGAGCGATTCTGATTTTGGTGTTGTCTGACACCCTCACTATTTCTTTTGGCTAGAATTTGTTAATTTCTAGACTATTTGCGTAACACTTAACATATTATTTGTCAGCAAGTCCTAAGGAACCCAAATATATAAATTTTATGGGGCTAAGGGGCTGCGTTCAAAATATGTATTTTCTAGGATAGTCGTGTAGTTGTTTTTTTATTTTTTATGTTTAGAACCGCCACCTGTCCCGCTGTACTGTCAGACTAATGTCAGGATTTTAGACATAAAACAGTAGAATGTCATGTTTCCTAATAAGCGTTTTGTAAGTTTTTTTAAACCTAACTCTCGTATGGGTAGTGTTTTTTATCACTGTCGATTTGAAAAAAGCTAGTGCTTGTGGCCTTACACGCGTGATGGTAGTAATTGTATAGCGAGACGCGTGTTAGTGTTGCATGCGTTCCGGCTTTCAGCCCTCCCTTCTCTCTATCCTAATTCCATCTGTCTTTCGTTTATGGTAACGTAGTGTATAAAATGACATGAATGGAATTTTAAATATAGGTCCAGCTTGCGTATCTCAAGGTTTTTCTTAGAAATGCAGTACACGTTTTATCGTAGAAAGCGTGTATTGAAGCAGTAGGCTTTTACTATCAACGTGAAACGTTACAATTTGCAGACGAAGTAGAAAACAAGGGGGGTTTCGAGTACAGTCATTGTGACAGCACTGTTCTTTACCATTCTTCTTTCCTTTTATTGAATTTATTCGTTAGGCTTTACATTTACCTTTTAATTTATATATGTGGATTAGAATTTCTCACGACAATCCGGAATGAGACATGTGGAGAAGTTCTGGAACAAATATTTCAACAGACGCAAAATCAAAAGCTCCAGAGCTAATGCTCTGGCAGCTAACAAAGATGAAAGAAAAAGAAGAGGAGAAATATGCTGATGAGTTGACAAGAGAGGCAGAGGAAGCAGCAGTCAAAAGAAATGTGAAGCACCTGTACAGCATTACAAAGGAACTTACAAGGAAATATACATTTAAATGTTCGATTAGCAGCATAAAATAGTAAATGAGGAGATTTCTGGGAGTTTCTATGTAGACCATCTCCACAAGTTCCCTCAGACATCTAACCAGTGGTAAAGAGTTACAAATTAGCCAACAAAAACCAGATGAGAAAGAAATAAAGAAAACTACAAAACTTCTGAGAGATGGACAAGCTGCTGGTCCAGATGGCTTTACAGCAGACTCCGGCATCTCCACAGAGCTAGTCTTTTTTTCTTTGGTCCTTGGCTACTCAAAGCAATTAGTGACCATCATGCCTGGTAGCATCCTGTAAGGCAGCAACAAACTGTCTCCATTTTGCTCAGTCGACAGCCATCCTTCCTGCAGTGCCCCAGCTCTGGTTCATGTTCAGCATCTCTGCTCCCTCCACAGTTCTCCGCCAGGTGGCTTTTGGCCATCCTTGCTTTCCTTTCCTTCTGGAGTCTACCTACATGCAGAGCTGGTATACAAATTAAATCATAAAGCTTGGGATGGAGTAGAAATACTGGCAGCCTGGAAGCAAAGATATATGGTCAAGTTGCCACAGAAGGGAGATTTACATGAATGCACAAACTGCAGAGAAATATTATTGTCATCAGTCGTGGGAAAATATAACAGTGGATCATCCTTGGAGATTAAAATGAGATAATAAACAGACAGTTAAGAGAAGAACAAGCAGGTGTTCAACAAAACAGATCCTGTACAGACTAGATAAGCACAGTGTATATAATAACTTAGATTGGAGCTACCATTTATATCACAAGTACAGAATTGGTCCAACAGATCTCTGCTGGCACCAGCCACATGACAGCTGAACATCTGCTCCAGTCCTGCTTAACTTACAGCAGTGATCGGAGTGGCATATGGCAACAACCCACTTCTCTCAACGAAAAACTATTTGGAGATGTCAGGAACCTTGAACTGACTACTGCCTTTATTAGAGTCATTAATGTGGAGGTCTGAGGGGGAATGAGGAAGAGAAGAAGATTGGAGATTCGACTTGAAATCTTCACTTTTATATTGGATTTTGGACTATGACAAGGCATTCAGCAGCTCTGGCAGAGAGTCATGCTTGAAACTGATGAGGCAGTATAAAGTCCCCATAATTGTATTAATCCACTTAAAGAAACAATATGAAGACATTAAATGCAGACTTATTTATGAATGAAAAATTACAGAGCCCTTAAAGGAAAGAACTGGACTGCATCGGGGAAGCATCATCTCTAGATGTTATTAATGACCTTGCACTTGTCCCATAATCGTAACTAGATGCAAAAGAAAATAAAAATATTTTATGAGAGGTCACAACTATTGGGTCTCAAAATACCCTGGGCAAAGACAAAAAGTACATGTATAATAGGACAGACAATAACCATATTGCATAAGAAACATCCTTAAAAGATACAAACTCGTACATACATCTTGGAATCATTGCAATGACTACAACCCATACAAAAACAGCTCCAAATCTCAGAAATAAGATGTCTAAGGAAGGTGGTTGAAGTAACAAGAAGGTACATGGTCCGCAACCAGACAATACTTCATGCCCCAAAACCCAGCCCCTACAGACCCGAGTGGAACAGTCACAATCACGATAGTTTGGCCATGTCTGCAGAATGAGAGAAGATCAGCTACCATGACAGATATGGGAAACCAAAAGCCAAGGATCCAGACCTCCAGGATGACCCAGAGTTCGCTGGGAGGACAACATTGGACAATCTATGAAGGACAGAGAACTAGACTGGAACCAGGCCAGGAATGAGACAGCTGAAAGTAAAGTTTGGCACTCTCTCTGGTAAACGTCTATACCCCAGGGAAGAAGAAGAATGATTAAGTAAGTTAAGTAGTACACATATCTTGGAAACAACATAGATAAAGTTGGAAGAATGGAGTCTGATATCAACAGGAGAATACAAAAAACAAGAAGAGATCTCATTGTGTTTGGAAATATATGAAAATCAAAAGAAATCAGGTCCCGTGCAAAAATAAGAATCAAATAAAAGTAAAAACTCAAATGTCAAGGCAGCCCTATAGTATGGTTGTGAAACATGGAGATTAGCACAAACAGAAACAAAGAAGTTACAGAGTTGTGCTGAATAGAAGAATTAAAATGATATGACAAAATCACCAATGTGAAGGCCTACCCTGCACAGGGAATTGCAAGACATGGTGAATGAATGGTGGTTATATTTTAAATTAATAATTCAACTGCCTTTATTAACTCTTTATCTCCATAACACTGACTAATCTGTGTTGGGGGATGATCTCATTTGCTGGTTTATCAACTAAACATTACTTTATTGATCCTACCCGCAGCCCTGTGACCTATCAGTAATGGAGGCTTATCTTAAACTGGATCTTATTGGCCAAGGGTCTTTTGGACAAGTGTACAAAGGTCGAAAGAAGTATACATCACAGGTACATATTGAACACAGTTTCCTTTTCGACCACAGGAAGTCACCTTTCTAATATTGTATTCTCTTTAATAAATATGTATTTAATGTCAACTAATCAGGTCAGTTTTCCTTTTATCCACAATCATCGGGTACAGCTGTGTTTCGGAAACTGGATGTTTTTGGTTTCCAGAATTTGCCCAGATCACGTTCGAAAAGTAGCCCAAAATCACCCAAAAAATGTGTTCCCAAAGTCTCCCAAAATGTATTAAAAAGTCTACCAAAAGTAGCTCAGAATCACCCAACATGTTGTTCAAAAATCCCCCAGTATTCCCAAAATGTATTCAAAAATCTCCCAAAAGTAGCCCAAAGTCACCCAAAGAAACTTGGTTTTCAGAATATTTTGGGTGTTCATATAAAAGAATACAGACCTGTATGTACAACAGTGCTTGCATGGAATAAGATAGAAATGGTAAAACAAAAACCAGACAAGTGCCAGTGAAACAAGAGATGAGGAAGATGCTGGCAAAGGATAGGACACACACCATGGAAACTTGTTTATTGCATTACCAGGCAGTCCTTGTTCTGGAATCCTCAGGGTAATAGTGGTAGAGGTAGAATGAAAAACATATGGAGAAAACTGAATGCAGAAATGAAATGATTGGGATGACCTTGAGCTGATGGCATGTGACAGGACTTGGCCTGACTTTGCTGATGGTCTATTCTCCTTGGGGAGCTGATGGATAGTGAATGAATGTGTGTAACAACTAAAGAATGCCTGGATGAGCTAAAGAATAAGCACTGTTTAGCTCCCAGAGACAACATCAGACATGTAAACTGTTGAATTCCTTTTCAAAGTCCTCAAATCTGATATAAGCTCTGTTCAGCCATTATGAGCTGCGTGGCTGTGAGGTTTGTACAGATTTGTTTTGTCAAAAAACTGCCCATTCTTCTACATGTCTGTCTGTTGCTTCTTTTAATATCTCAAGGATGATCCTCTTTAATATTTTTTTTTCCTGGCTGATAGTAAAATTATTCCTCTGTAATTTTGACACTCTTGCAAATCTCCCTTCTTTGGCAACTTGACTAGATTGTTTTCCCTTCCAGTTTCTTGATATTTCTTCTCTCCCAGACTGTACCTAGTAACTTTTACAATATCTCTGTAGAAGTGGCAGTGTCTGTTTTGATGGGCTGTGCTGGAATGCAATTTGGTTTAGCAACTTTTCTAAGAGCTTCTCCACACGTTTACTTTGGGAGAAATAATAATAATAATAATAATAGCCCCTTCAGTCATAACTGACTGTGGTAATGTGCCCCTGAGGTGACAGCTTTCCTGGTGTTCCTTTTTATGTTTTCTTTTTTCTCGGCTTGTTGTGAGAGCTTCTTTTCGCCCAGTCTGTGATGGCTACGTAAAGAGCATCGCCACTTGGTGCGATCGGCAGCTTCATCCTCCCAGGTAGCTGGATTTATATCCAGTGCTCTCATGTCTCTCTTGCACACATCTTTGAACCTCAGCTGTCCTTAGAAGATATCTTTCAGGATGCGACCATCTTCCAGATAGCAGACATGGCCAAGCCAACGTAGTCTGCGCTGTCTAAGAAGTGTATACGTGCTTTCAAGGCCAGCACGTGACAGCACCTTGACAGTTGTCACTTTGTCCTTCTACGAAATACGAAGTATGTGGTGTAGACACCGTAGATGGGAGGTATTGGGCCTTCTTTCTTGCTAAGCATAGGTTGTTTATGTCAGATGGGAGGTATTGGGCCTTCTTTCTTGCTTAGCATAGGTTGTCTATGTCTCACTGTCATACAGAAATGTGCTGGTGATGCAGGCATTATACTGCAGCTTTGGTCTTCATTGTGAGTTTGGAATTTCCCAAACACGTGTTGTGAGGCCGGCAAAGGTGGTTGCAGCTTTGCCAATGCGGTTGTCAATTTCTGTATCCAGAGAGAGTTTTTCATTGATCCCAGGTATGTGAAGTGGTGCACCACGGCCAATTCATAGTTATCGATAGTGATAACTGGTGCAACATCCACATCCTGACCAAGCACATTTGTTTCCTTTAGACTTATTGTGAGGCCAAAGTCCTTGCATGCTTGGGTGAAGCTATTCATCAAGCTCTGAAGCTCCTGTTGGCTCTGAGTGACGATTGCATCGTCATCAGTGAATAACAAGTCTCTTATAGTGACTCTTCTGATTTTTGTTCTTGCCTTGCAAGGTTAAACAGTCGGTTGGGAGAAAACTGAGGGTCATAAGATTAGATTAAGACAATTTAATTGCCATCAAAGCAGGAAAGAATAGCAATTTATGATCGCCAGTTGCCAGAGTAAGAAGGCCCATGATGGTGATGAGCGAATTAGTTATTAATGCTCATTTTAATAGTGTCATTAATCAGTGTATTCAATCAATTAGTACACTTTAGCTCCCCAAGCAGCATAGGCTTTCAACAAACACATGCTGTCACATACCTTCAGTTCAACGATTATCCATCTCCAGTTCTCTTCTCCGTGTATTTTTGGTCTACTTCTGCCTCTCTTACCCTGGGGATTCCAGAGCTAGGACTGCCTTGTTATGCTATCAACAGGTTTCCTCTGTGTGATCTATCCATCACCAGCTTCTTCATCTCATCTCTTATTCCACTATTAGTGTATTGGAGTAACAGTAAATTTTGTTCTTGGTTTCAAAATGCAGATTGTGGCCCTCAAGTGTATTCCAAAAGGCGGAAAATCTGAAAAAGAGCTGAAAAGTCTGCGTCGGGAAATTGACATCATGCGAGGACTCAAACATGATAACATCATTGAACTGTTGGACAGTTATGAAACTGACACAGAGGTGACTCTGAATTTATATATATATATATAGAGAGAGAGAGCTAGATCTGTGAACGTGTGGGCATGTTCAGTGAATAAAAGTTTATGTATTTCCTTTTTGTTTTTAATACCTTTCCTATGATGCCAGACTTATGGGACACCTGTATATTTAAAATTACTTTTGTTATGTGGTTGTCGTGTATTTAGGAGGGTGTGATAAAAAGGAAACTGTGTTACAGGAAGGAGGTTTTGCTTTCCGTTGTGTCATTTTATTTAATATATTTTACCCTAATGAAGACATTTAGGTGCTAAATGTGTATTTTTGTTCTTGATTCTACTTGCTTTTTTTTATTGTCATGTTTTAGCATTGCTGTTTAGTTTCTTTACAGCTTTTCATTGCTGTGTTCATTGCATGAAAAAAAAAAGGAGGGGGTTTAACATTGAGTTTAGCTGTTTGTGGTGGCTGTTCTTACAGTTAATGTTTGGTTACCTTATGGCAGACATTGATGGTGGTGATGGTGATGATGATAACGTTAACAATGGTGATGATATTGATGGTGGTGGTGTCAATGGTGATGATGATAATAATGGTGGTGTCAACGGTGATGATGAAGGTGGTGGTGTCAATGGTGATGGTGATGATGGTGATGATGGTGGTGGTGTCAATGGTGATGATGATAATGATGGTGGTGGTGGTGTCAATGGTGGTGGTATCAATGGTGATAATGATGGTGGTGGTTGTGGTGGTGTCAATGGTGATGATGATAATGATGGTGGTGGTGGTGTCAATGGTGATGATGATAATGATGGTGGTGGTGGTGTCAATGGAGATGATGATAATGATGGTGGTGGTGGTGCTGATGATGGTGGGGGTGTCAATGGTGATGATGATAATGATGGTAGTGGTGGTGGTGTCAATGGTGGTGATAATGAGGATGATGGTGGTGTCAGTGATGGTGGTAGTTGTGCTGATTATGATGACGGTAGTGGCCTATGTCGCACCTTGATATCATTATTTTTTTTTAAATTATTTTTTATGATGCAGTTTTGATCATATTTTATGAGGCATTGACTTTGAAAATGGTAGTGTTTGACCGTTGATAATTGTCACCCACACATTCAGTCACATAGAAGATGTGAGAATAGTGTGAAGGTGTAATGAGTGGTCCAACATTTATTTCAGTCATAAAGAAATCCTGTATATGCACACAGTCCTGAATACTGTAGTCAAATGTCATATCTTCAGGTGTGCAACATGCGATGATAGTCCAAATCGCTGTGTGTGCGTGTATGTATGTGTATATATATATATATATATATATATATATATATATATATATATATATATATATATATATATATATATATATATATATATATATATATATATATATATAGTACATGTATATTACTCACATACATTTCTCTGAATTCTCATAATAATATCACATATAATGTGGTATGTTATATAGTTGATATTTTTCAAGCACATCATATTCTGTCTCCATCCTCTAATAGCCGACTGACCACACAGTCATCTGGCAGCCACACACTTTTCTGCCTTGCCAGAATACCCCCTGGTGACTACCTATTTTCTATCTAACATAATACAGAATTCATTTTCTGCATTAAATTCTCAAACACATATGGTGCATCAACAATTATTTACCACAAATAGCACACATTTGTAAGAACATGCAAGCCTGTATAACAATAACAGATATACATCAGACCTGCTTAACTATAGTATAAATAAACATACATTTGGTTTGGTTTTAAGTACTATCTTCATTGCACATGGATAACTCATCTTCTCCCTTAGATTACACAAGGAGGATCTCAGCACAATGCACAAACTCTGTAGCACCAGCGAGAATCCCAATGTGTGTATATAGGAATCACACATTCTAAAACAATTTTTGTGGTTGGTAGGTTTCTAAATTTTAAATTTTGCCAGTGCAGCAGCCATATGGCCTACTATTCACAATTTCCAACTGCCGTGGGATTTTTAACGTGCGCAACTTGCACTTGGGACCTCCTATTTTTTCGCCCTTATCCAAGAAGGCTATGCATTTGATCTCACTACCCAGGAGATCAGGGGGAGTATGACATCATTAGGACCACTGGTTCTGAAAAAACAATTTCAGTAAATTATATTCCCTCAACTGGGAATCGAACCCGGTACTTCTAGAATTCAAGGCGGATACCATACCTCTTAGCGACTCTGACCCCCAGAAAGAAAATTTTAAAAAATGAAATAAACATACATAAAAATAAATAAGATTATACAAGCTAAATTGTCACTTACGTACACACACAGATCATCCCGTGACAATGATTATAAAGTATTTATTACTGCCAGAATCAGGGGAGAATACATTTGTTATTACTGTTATTAACAGAAGATGGCAGATGTAAAACAGAAATCAAGAAGTGAATAGGAATAGCCAAAGCTACATTCAACAACATGAGACAGATACTAACATCTAAACAACGTATTCAAATTAAAACTAAGAGTCGTCAAGTGTTTTATATACTCTACATTACTGTATGGTGTAGAAACATGGACAATGAACAAGCATTTGGAAGAAAGAATTGAGGCCTTAGAGATGTGGATATGTAGAAGAATGGGACACATCTCATGGAACTAAAATAAAACAAATAAAGAAATCCTCTTTATAAAATAGTTATTACTGTCAGAGTCATGGGAGAATACATTTCTTATTACTCTTTTTGGTGATAATTTTAGAAGAAAAAAGTTATGTAATATTATATTATTATACGTTTTAGTAACAAAAAATTATGTATATTATGTTACATATTTTTATATGTTTGCATGTATGTATGTGTCGGTATTTGTTAATTTTGGTTCTTGTTGGTACTTTCATGTTTTATCTGTTTTTTATTTATATTTTTTTTAATTGATTACTATCAGAATCAGGGGAGAATACATTTCTTATTACTGTTTTCGATGATAGTTTCAGCAGTAAAAAGTAATGTATTATATGTTGTATATTAATGTGTTCATGTATGTGTATTTTTTTTTTTTGGTGTTGTTGGTACTTTCATATTTTATCTTATTTTTTTTATTATAAAGATTGTAGTTGTGACAGACTGTGCAGAAGGAGAACTATTTCAGATTTTGGAAGATGATGTCAGCTTGCCAGAAGAGCAGGTATGGCATACTTGTTCATTCAATCATTTCCCTGTTCATTCCTTATTGAGCAAGGGACAACCTGCTGCCTGTCCCCTTATAAATGTTTTCCTCAACCAGAAGGCCAGGGTAAGAAGAGCAGCGATCCAGGATGTCAGTAACAAGGCTCAGTAAAAATGGATAGTCTGTCTGTACTTATTGCCCATGGGGAGAGGGATCCCATTACACACCCATTGAGGCATTTTGGGAATATGGTGTTAGGCCCATATTTTCATGACCATCAGTTGCTCTGGTACCCAATTCATGAGGCTGGGTTGACCCCGGAGCCATTTGCGGTTTAAAAAATCCCACCTCAACTGGGGATCGAACCATGGACCAGTGAACTAGGAAGCCAGTGCACTGACCACTACACTACCGCCGCTCTCATGGGGAGAGGGGCCACACCAAATACTTTCTTTGTGTTGCTGCTGCAGCTGTGTCCTGCAATATGATTTTAATTATAAAGTATTATCTCTTTATATGCTCAGAGCATTTTATTTGCTTGATTTAGATTTGTTCTTTTTCTTTATTTCATTTTTCATTTATAGTACTTTGACCTCTTCATTTGTTTGCTTGCCTTGTGTAGTTCCTGGGGGTCTCTGACATAAAAAAAAGAATATTGCTCCCCCAGACATCCCCTCTGCCATCAATGGTACCTATACCTTGTAGCGGTATGGCAGCTTGTATACCCTGACAATCCCCAGAGCTATGCCAGTGGGAGTTTTACTCCTGGTAGGTTCAACCAAGCTGGACTGGTCTGCGTGGGTAGGGGTCAGACAAAAGCTGGTACCCTGGTCCTCCAGGTTGGGGGTTTTAGCACAGGGCCGACACCCCTGTCTGTGTAAAAAATCGCACATGTTACGGAAACAGCAATAAATGAAAAAACTTTGATGCGGGATGGACATCCGGAGTCTCAGGCTCGTATGACTGACAGTGGTGAAAGCCGAAAGGAAGCCACTGGCATGAAAACGGACTATGCACCAACAAACGACATCGATGAAGAGATCAAGGACGAGTTCTATCAACAGGTACAAAAGGAAATGGAAACTGTACCCAGGTACGATCTTATTATAGTAATGGGAGACCTAAATGCGAAAGTTGGAACACACAATAATTATAACGAAAGAGTAATGGGGAAATGCGGCAGTGGAATAGTAAATGAGAATGGGGACAAATTAACAAGCTTCTGCAGTCAAACAGAGAAAAGATATAACATCACGAAACTTAAGGACCCCCTCACCAGAAAAGTGTTCGTGGTCGACGTAAAGAGACGATATCTGATTACCAAAAGCCAGGAAAGAACAGAGACCGACGATGTCGACCAGAAATTCAACACCATCTCAACAATATACAAAGAAAGCAGCAAGTCATGCTTGGGATTCCAGGAAAGAAAGAGCCAAGACTGGATAACACCAGAAACGCTAAACACCATAGCAAAGAGAAAGGAAATGAAAAGAAAGAAAACAGAAGCTAAGTCTCCCAGGTTAAAGGCAATATATAGTGAACAGTACAGTCAGCTGGACAAGGAAGTAAAACGTCAAACCCGTGCTAACAAAAGGACATTTCTGGATGACCTTGCAAGACAGGCAGAAGAGGCAGCACTGAGAAATGAACAAAGCACAGTTTATAAAAATAACTAAAGCTATCAGTGGAAAACGAGGTGCAAACAACATAACGTTAGTAAGAGACAAGCAAGGAAATCTCATCACCACAGCACAGGGGCAGGAAACAAGATGGGCAGAGCACTTCAGAGAAACACTGAATAAGGAACCACCAGAGACTCAGCTGAATGTTCCTGGGGCTGAAAGCGACTTAGACGTAAATACAGACATTCCACAAAAAGAAGAAATTATCACAGCTATCAAAGGGCTAAAAAAATGGAAAAGCGCCTGGTCACGACAATCTAAATGCTGAGCTATTCAAGACAGACCCTGAACTAGCAGCAGAACTATTAGAACCACTATTTGCACAAGTCTGGGAAACTGAGACAACACCAACAGAGTGGAGTAAAGGAATAATTGTCAAATTGCCCAAGAAGGGCGACCTTGCAGACTGCAACAACTGGAGAGGAATTACCCTCCTCTCAGTTCCCAGCAAAATACTAGGCAGGATAATCATCCAGAGAATTTCAAAAGCAGTTGACCATAAACTGAGGAAAGAACAAGCGGGCTTCAGAAAGAACAGAAGATGTGCAGATCATATATTTGCCCTCAGGAACATTATAGAGCAGTGCTCAGAATGGCAGAGACAGCTGTACATAAACTTTGTTGATTTTGAAAAGGCTTTCGACAGCATACACAGGGACAGCCTATGGAAAATTCTTAGGGCTTATGGAATTCCCAGCCGCATTGTTTCCATTATAAAAAGCCTCTATTCTAACTTTACGTGCAGTGTTGGATCGAGTAATGTAACTTTTGAAGTGAAAACAGGAGTACGACAGGGATGCCCCTTATCAACAACATTATTTTTGACAGTCATAGATTGGGTGATGCGCCAGACAACAGAGGGCAGTCCCAGAGGAATTAGATGGACAACGTTTTCTACGCTGGAAGATTTGGAATATGCAGATGACATTGCACTACTCGCGCATTCACATCAACACATTCAAGACAAAACCGATAGACTGAATAAGTATGGCCAGCAGGTTGGCCTGAACATCAATTTGAAGAAGACAGAGGTCATGACACTAAATGTGGGCAATCCTGAGCCAATAACAGTAAGGAACCAGAAGTTAGAACAGACAGACACATTTACTTACCTAGGAAGCATAGTAACACCTGATGGCGGAACAAGCAAGGACATTAACAACAGAATGAATAAAGCGAGAACAGCCTTTGCTGTTCTCAACAAATTTGGAAGTCTTCCCAGTACAGCACAAACACCAAATTAAGACTGTATGAGAGCTGTGTACTTTCTGTGCTTCTCTATGGTGCTGAATGTTGGAGAGTAACAGAGAAGGAAATGTCGAAACTGTCCTCCTTCCACACAATCTGCCTAAGGAAAATTCTCCGAATCTTTTGGCCAAACACCATCAGCAACCAAGAACTACTTATTCAGAGTAACCAGGAGGACATGCACACCATCATAGCTGGCAGATGCTGGAGTTGGGTTGGCCACGTCCTCAGAAGGGACCCTGATACCATCACAAGAACAGCTATGCTATGGACCCCTGAGGGAAAGCGAAAGAGAGGCCGACCAAAAACAACTTGGCGGAGAACTGTGGAAGCTGAGATGCAGAGAATGGGCCACAGTTGGGGCACTGTACGAAGGATGGCCGCCGACCGAGCAAAGTGGAATCAATTTGTTGCTGCCCTACAAGACGCCACCAGGCGTGATGGCCACTGACTGCTTTGACGGTTGGTGGTTATGGATCAAAGAAGAAGAAGAAGACATCCCCTACAAGGGGATTAATTTGCATTTGTGCAGGGAGCTGGCAACCTCATCATGTTAAATGAATTACTACAGAAGCTGCTGCTGCAAGACAATGTGAATGTTTTGTGGCTCCATGCTCCATAAGGAGCAAAAAGGAAAATGGTGATGAAAATTTGTTTGCTTCTGCTTCCAAGAAAAATGTTCCTTTTTTTTTTTTTTCAGAATATCCACAGTTCATTTATGACAGCTCTTTTTACCAACTATGTCAGCCTCTTAATCTATAGATCTGTGTAATGTGATTCATAATTATTTAAAATGTCTTTCTGGATAAAAATATGAAGTATGTTTTCACAAGTCGGTGGTGCTTCATGTTGTTTAACCTTTTCACATTGTTTGTGATCGCATAAATTATGCTTTTTATTTGTTCATGTATTTGTCTTCAAACATGCTTCAGGTTCAAGTGATAGCTGCCCAACTAGTCTCAGCTCTGTACTACCTTCATTCACACCGCATACTTCATCGGGATTTGAAACCTCAGAACATCTTACTGAGCAAGGGGGGAGTCATCAAGCTGTGTGATTTTGGTTTTGCTCGGGGAATTAGAACAAATACAGTGGTGTTTACATCAATTAAGGTACTGAAGATAATTACATACTTTGTCACTTTACTTTCTCTTTCCACTTATGAATTTAAGCATCATAAGGAGAAACAGTTTTCATTCCTGGACAAGGTGATGTTGCTGTGGCCAGAGCCTATGTTTCTTCAAGATTTTTTTTTAGTATTTTCTATCCAGTTTCATTTAGGGCATTCCCTTGTCCTGTGTCCAGCTTGATAAATCAACATAGGCGATGATTCACTCACTCAATCATTGTCTTTTCCATGTTGAATTTCTGTTTCTCAGTTCTTTATTTTTGTTTTAAATTACTTTGAGCATATTGATATGGAGGATGCAACAGAGGCATCTAAAGATAATTAAAAGCCACTTATTCTCAAATATACATGTTGCGTGATAAATTCTCGCAACATCGTTTTATTACAATATCTATTTTATAACGCAAGGGCAACAACTGCTTGAAATTTATAGTCACTTTTCTCGGTAAGCATTTGTCTTCCCGCGTTGGTATTGAATGCAGTTAAGTTTTGAGCTGTGGTCTTTTTGCGCTGGACTGCGCATGACTGGTCTTGTTTTTTGGTCGATCGGTTTCCGCCCACCACTATTGGAGTGAGCGATTTGAATGGCGAAAGAGATGCCTCGTTGAAGAGGGGATCTCCGCTATTTTTTGTTCTGTCAGGGATGTGTAGTCCTCTTAATGGATATTTCGTTTATTCGAGATAATACCTCTAGTGTTTCCCACATGTCGGGAGGCGTGATATTTCTGTGTATTTCCTGAAGGCAAGGTAAATTGACTTTTTCATTAACTCTATCGATTTTTGGGTCGTGAGCGATTTCGATTCATAGCCTGTCTTCGAAAGTCGTCGTCACGAGATGTTTTCCCAGCTCACATGTCGCTGTATTGTACTGCATCGGTTGATGCATGTCCCAAGGACCATTACTTGCTACTTTGTTAAATGAACTAGGTTTGGAAAACCTTTATTATCTAGAGGATATTTTTGAGGACATTATTTATACTTCGGCAGACGTGTCTGTCTTGCTGAAGTCAGACTAAGGAGAGTGAACTGATCTCATACATCTGGTTATCTCCTGGCTGTTATAGAAAAGGATGGAGTTTTTCACCTGACTACATTTACAGCACTATGAAATATAACATGAATCTGACTCATCATTGTAATGCTGTCTACCGTTTATTGCTGTATTGAATGTTGCTGTGATAATGACTGTTTGATGTGCCTACACATTTGCGTAACCATTTTGTCACTGTGGCGTCCACAATAAATAATGAAGAAAAACGTCAACGGCTGTTTCAAGACTCATTGACTTTATACGTCGTGAGTTTACTGACGTCCTCATGTGGATTGCCCTGTTATTTTTGTATGAACATTGTTTGACTGAACACATCTGCACACTACACAAAACCAGACATGCGGATACCATCCATCATCATATGGCATCACGCATCAATACATCAGGTAATACAATAAGAATAGTGCATAATTAGGACAGTCTTCCATATTCTTAATGTATAGAGAAAGTTGGTAGAACAGACAGTGACATCAAAACAAGCATACAGAAGGCAAGAGGAGCTTTCATTGCATTGGGAAAATATCAAGGAATCAAAAGAAATCAAGACTGACACAAAAATAAGAATAATCAACTCTAAATGTCCAGTCAATCCTATTGTATGGCCCTGAATCATGGAGCACATCAAAAACAACAACCAAGAAGGCACAGGCTTTCATAAACGGGTGCTGGCGTAGAATAGAAGGAGTGAAATGGTATGGCAAGATTACCAGCGTGGAACTGATTAGAACCAGACAAATGCCAGTGAAACAGAAGAGGGAAAGAAGAAGTCGTTGGCAGTGGATAGGATACACTTTGAGAAAACCTGTTGGTGGGATCACAAGGCAGTCTTTTTCTGGAATCCACAGGGTAAGAAAATCAGAGGGAGGGTGAAAAGCTTTTATAGACAAGACAAAAGGACCTTGCACAAAATTTGTCGAAGGCCTATGTTCCTTCAATCAATCAATCAATACCCTTTAGCTCCCCGAGGAGCAAAGGCCTTCAACAAACACATGCCAAGTCTTCCTGTTCCGTGCCATCCGCTCAAGTTCTTTCCATGTTTTCCTCATCATTTTCACCTCTGTATCCAGCTCTCTTCTCCATGTGTTTTTTGGTCTACCTCTGCCTCTCTTTCCCTGTGCTTTCCAGAACAAGGACTGCCTTGTAATGCTATCAACAGGTTTCCTCAATGTGTGTCCTATCCATCGCCAGCATGTTCTACTGGCACTTGTCTGGTTCTTGTCATCAATTCCACATTTGTGACTTTGTCATACCAGTTCAGTCCTATTCTACCCAAGCACCCTTTTATAAAAGTCTGTAGCTTTTTAGTTGTTGTTTTTGTTGCTCTCCATGTCTCAGAGCCATACAATAGGACTGACTTGACATTTGAGTTGAAGAGTCCTATTTTCGTTTTGGACTTGATTTCTCTTGACCTCCATAGGTTTCCCAATGCAATGAAAGCGCCTCTTGCTTTTTGTATTCTTATTTTGATATCATTGTCTGTCCCTCCAACTCTGTCTATATTACTACCATGATATGTGTACAACACTACATCCTTTAGTGGTGTTTCTTCAAGTTCAATCTTGTTATCATTTCTTGCATTTATTCTCATAATCTGTCTTTTCCCTGTGTATTTTCAGGCCCACTTGTTGTGATCTCTCATCGAGAATTTTCTTTTTCTCTTGTATCTGATTATGGTTATGGGACAGAAGAGCCAAGTCATCTGCAAAATCCAGATCAACAAGCTGTTTAGTCAGATTCCACTGGATTCCATTTCTGTTGTGTGATGTCGATGTTTTCATAAACCAATCTATTGCTAGTAAGAACAGAAATGGAGACAAGAGGCATCCCTGTCCTATGCTCCTTGCTGAGGGTGAATGTTTTAATGACATTCTTAATATAAACTGTTGCAAAGAGAGGAATATTCGAAGCAGTCAATTTATTGCAGTCATAGAGTTAATACAGTGTGTGTTTCTTTAGGGCACACCTCTTTACATGTCCCCAGAGCTGGTGGAGGAGAAGCCGTATGATCATACAGCTGACCTGTGGTAGGTACTCTGTTACAAGATTGTCTTGACCTATTTCTGATTTTCATTTAACTTGAATAATATTATGATCTGTCTGTGTTGGGAAAGAGAGGCAGAGGTAGACCAACAAACATGTGGAGAAGAGAACTGGAGACAAGTGAAAATGATGAGGTTTGGTAACGTTTTTATTTTAAGGACTTTCTTCATTGCACAAGGACAACTCCATCAGTGCTCCAATCTGCTCCCTTAGATCACACAAGGAGGATCTCAGCACAGTGCACAAACTCTGTAGCACCAGTGAGAATGCCAATGTGTGTATATAGGAATCACACATTCTGTAAATATTTTTGTGGTGGGTAGGTTTCTAATTCTGAAATTTTGCCAGGGTAGCGGCCTGATAGGCCTACTCTTTGCGACTTCCAACTGCCATGAGATTTTTAACATGTGCAACTTGCACATGGGACTTCCTATTTTTTTGCCCTTATCCAAGAAGGCTAGGCATCCGATCTCACTACCCAGGAGACCAGGGGGGAGTATGACATCATTAGGATCACGGGTTCTGAAAAACACATTTCCATAAATTATATTCCCTGAACTGGGAATTGAACCCGGTACCTCTAGAATTCTTGGCAGATGCTATACCTCTTAGCCGCTCCGACCAAAATGATGAGGAAGAAGTGGAAAAAAATTTGAGCTGATGGCACGTGACAGGAGGACTTGGCATGCGTTTGTTGAAGTCCTATGCTCATTGGGGAGCTAAAGGGTGTTGATGATCCCTCTCTTCGTATCAGGAGATGTATTTGAGGAGAAAACAGAAATCATTTGAATGTTCTACACATCATCATCATTTCCCTGTTTGCTCCTGATGGCGCATGGAGCCCTCTTTGCCTACATAAAAACTTTCATGTGCTCTTGCAGTGTTAGCTTCTGTAGTAGTTTTGTTTTACACGATGAGGTTGTCAGCCTCAAGCACAACCTCATATCAGTCACCTTTTATATCATGCTAAGGGGACCAGTACTTTCTTTTCCTCATCAGAGACCCCCTGGGTACTAGCACAGGGCAGATTTAAACACTGTTATGGTTGCTAGCAAGTTTTTGTAGACACAACACACTTAGACAGCAAGGCATGTCTGGTCTGCTTGTACGTATGATATGCAAGCATGCTGCATAACATTAAGGGTAACCACATGACAAAGTCAACACTCAGCACGTCATAACACAAAGTCGAGAACAACAAAAACAACAATCTATAACTTGTTGATATCATTATACCATTTTCCTTTTCCGGGCACGCTCGTCTGTTCACGGGCAGCAACAGTGTTAGGACTTCGATGCCTTCAGGGTTTCCCTGACGAAGGCCTTGTGGCCGTAACGTTGGCTATTTTCTTGTCCTTTGTCCTCGTAAGACGAATCACCTTTTTTCGATTTTTTTTTCACACCCATCCATTGATATCATTATAAGGCAGTCCTTGGTCTGGAATCTCCAGGGCAAGAGAAAAAGAGGTGGACCAAAAAAACATGGAGAAGAGAACTGGAGACAGAAATAAGAATTGCGAGGAAGACATTTAGACTTTGAGCTGATGACATGTAACAGGATGACTTGGTATGTGTTTGCTGAAGGCCTATGCGCCTTGGGGAGCTAAATGGTATTGATTGAAGATTTAGAACCACACAGATTATTTTAATTCACTAGGATTCATGGCTATATTATGTACACAATACTTTAAACCTGCTGGAGGCAGTACAGTGTGTAAATTGTTTAATTCCAGGCCTCAGGGCTGTATCTTGTACAAGTTATTTCATCATGGCTGCAGGATATACATTGTACATGCAACATCAGAATATCATTATGGGAACTAAATGGCAGCTGATAAACATTATATTCTTACCAACTCTTTGCTGTTATTGTCAGACTTTTATTATAAATAGTATATTCTTATCAACTCTTTACTGTCATTGTCAGACTTTTATTATAAATAGTATATTCTTATCAACTTTTTGCTGACATTGTCAGACCTTTATTATAAATAGTATATTCTTATCAACTCTCTTTGCTGTCACTGTCAGACTTTTTTTTATAAATAGTATATTCTTATCAACTCTGCTGTCATTGTCAGACTTTTTTTTATTATAAATAGTATGTTCTTATCAACTCTTTGCTGTCATTGTCAGACTTTTTTTTATAAATAGTATATTCTTATCAACTCTTTGCTGTCACAGTCTGACTTTTTTTTTATAAATAGTATATTCTTATCAACTCTTTGCTGTCATTGTCAGACTTTTTTTTATAAATAGTATATTCTTATCAACTCTTTGCTGTCATTGTCAGACTTTTAATATAAATAGTTTATTCTTACAGATTTTTTGTTATCATTGTCAAACTTTAATTACCTTTTTTTTTTTTAAATCTACTCTTGCTGTTAAGTATCGTTGGGAGTTGACATTTTTGTTCTTCGCACAAGTCTGTCCCATTAAGCGGTTGTGAGTCCTTGTTCTTATATTAGTGTCATTGTTTTCATTAGCACACCCTTGCAGAGTTTGGAGCTGCCACTGTAGCTGGTCCCCCTTGCAGGAAGTCTGCACCAAGCAGTCACATATTCTTGCAGCGGTGGTTTCTGTGGCAGCTTGGTTTGCATGATGAGGTTGCCAGCCTCATGCGCAACATGCGCAACCTCATATTAGTGACCTTGTACGACATGCCTGAGGGTGCAGTAGACCTATTCTTTCATTGTCTCTTCAGAGACTACCCCCGGGGACTACATGGGGCTGTATAATATATAGACATCTGTAATCTAACACAGCCCTGAATTTCTCTACTGAACCATCTAAACTATGTGATGGTAAGCATGATCACAAGTTTGTGCACAGCTATACACAGCCAAATGTAGTACACTCATAGAAAATACAAGTGTGAGTGCTCGTCAGATATACAGGGCTAAAATTCTATGCTCTGGTTCAAAGCTTTTCTCAAGGAATTGTCACGTCCTGCACAGAGTCACCTCTCAGCTCACCTCGCCTGCCATCTATTCATTGGGAGACCTCCTGCATGCAGCCGGTCAATTAAAAGTCAGAGTTAAGTCTGAAGTTTCAAGTGTGCAATACTCAACATGCCTCATATTAAATTATGTTTATTATTTACAAGACTTAAGTGTAGCACTTGAAATATCCACACACAAAAATAAACGGCATTGTGTTTTTTTTTTAGGAACAGAAACATGGTTATTGATTCATAATTCTTCAGAGTCAAAAGCAGCATTCTGTAAGCTGATAAGTATTTTATGCAACTATTCTTTGTCAAAGGAAGTAACTGATGTATCAAACCAAACCTGACTTACTAAAGTGAGCCATGGACAATTAGTAAACAAGTAGGAAACACACAAGAGACCACAGAGATGTGGTTTTAGCAGAATGTTAACAATACCATGGACAGCTAACAAGAGTAACAAGGACATCCTGAAAGAGGCCAATGAACAAAGGAAACCTATTCATCATGTTAGAAAGAAGCCAATGCACAAAGGAAACCTATTCATCATGTTAGAAAGAAGCCAATGCACAAAGGAAACCTATTCATCATGTTAGAAAGAGGCCAATGCACAAAGGAAACCTATTCATCATGTTAGAAAGAAGCCAATGCACAAAGGAAACCTATTCATCATGTTAGAAAGAAGCCAATGCACAAAGGAAACCTATTCATCATGTTAGAAAGAAGCCAATGCACAAAGGAAACCTATTCATCATGTTAGAAAGAAGCCAATGAACAAATAAAACCTATTCATCATGTTAGAAAGAAGCCAATGAACAAATAAAACCTATTCATCATGTTAGAAAGAAGCCAATGAACAAATAAAACCTATTCATCATGTTAGAAAGAAGCCAATGAACAAAGGAAACCTATTCATCATGTTAGAAAGAAGCCAATGAACAAATAAAACCTATTCATCATGTTAGAAAGAAGCCAATGAACAAATAAAACCTATTCATCATGTTAGAAAGAAGCCAATGAACAAAGGAAACCTATTCATCATGTTAGAAAGAAGCCAATGAACAAAGGAAACCTATTCATCATGTTAGAAAGAAGCCAATAAACAAAGGAAACCTATTCATCATGTTAGAAAGAAGCCAATGAACAAATAAAACCTATTCATCATGTTAGAAAGAAGCCAATGCACAAAGGAAACCTATTCATCATGTTAGAAAGAAGCCAATGAACAAATAAAACCTATTCATCATGTTAGAAAGAAGCCAATGAACAAAGGAAACCTATTCATCATGTTAGAAAGAAGCCAATGCACAAAGAAAACCTATTCATCATGTTAGAAAGAAGCCAATGCACAAAGGAAACCTATTCATCATGTTAGAAAGAAGCCAATGAACAAATAAAACCTATTCATCATGTTAGAAAGAAGCCAATGAACAAATAAAACCTATTCATCATGTTAGAAAGAAGCCAATGAACAAAGGAAACCTATTCATCATGTTAGAAAGAAGCCAATGAACAAATAAAACCTATTCATCATGTTAGAAAGAAGCCAATGAACAAATAAAACCTATTCATCATGTTAGAAAGAAGCCAATGAACAAAGGAAACCTATTCATCATGTTAGAAAGAAGCCAATAAACAAAGGAAACCTATTCATCATGTTAGAAAGAAGCCGATGAACAAAGGAAACCTATTCATCATGTTAGAAAGAAGCCAATGAACAAAGGAAACCTATTCATCATGTTAGAAGGTAGCAATCCACTTTCTTTGGGCATGTTATGAGAAGAAGAAATCTGGAACACATTGTGACAACAGGAAAGATTGAAAGAAAAAGAGACATAGGACGACAGAGAGAGAAGATGCTGGACTATTTGACATCATGGCATGGAAAGAAGTCAACAACAGAATTGATAAACAGTGCTGGAGGCTGGAAGTTGTGGAGAAACATGATCACCTTTGATACCAGGTAAGGCTCTTGAAGAAAAATAAGAACAACATGGTTATCTGAAGTAAAAGAAAAATAAATAGTTTTCTGTCATGTATGACTTTGTAAACAAGCTTTACATTCCATGACCATGACACATTTTGCAGCAGTCTCTTTTCCTTGATTTTTAGGTCTCCTCAACAAGAACCCAAAATACAGACTGACTTGGCCACATCTGTTTCAGCATCCATTTGTGGCCCACTTGGTCAAAGGTAAATCAGTAACATAATAGATTGTGTGTCATTAGGTGAATGGGTCAGTAGTTAAACTAATAATGGGATACACTTTTAAAAACAAATAATCATACACGCCAAGTTCTACGGTTTATCCGTAATCTGTACAAGTAATTCTCATTTTCAGATTTGTATTCCCTGTACATAATTCCTGTACATTTTTTTCATGTTCGAGGAGTGGCATGTATAAATAATATATATATATGTCCTCTCCATGTGCAAAATTTTTAATAGAGCATCATTTGGTAGAGTAGTTAGAGCTCTTGCTTTTCAAGGAAATGGTATCAGGTTTGAAACCTGATAGTGTCTTGCTCCGATCTGCCCATCTGAGTTTAGGTACCAGACACTTCCCATGAGTTTGAGAAGGCAAATGCAGCAAGGAAGGGAAGCAGTCACCCCACTTCATATAACTGAGACTTAGTATTTTGAAGTCTCTAACACTTCACACCCCTGTGGCATTGTCTGCTATGGTATTTCCTTTACTACCCACCTACAAAATGGTTTTTACATTGTGTTAACCATTGATCTTAATTTTTTTTAAATATCATATCAAATGTCAAAATATTAAATAAATTGCGAACAAACTTATTATTCACAAAAATATGCAGTTGTATGAAAATATTTGCTTCTCTTTTTAATGTGACACTTGTCCTTGGATGGCACTTTCAAGAGTCTTAGTATTATGTTTTAAGGTTGATGTTTCAGACAAAGATCTCTAATGTTCTATTCACTATAGCTATTATAATTATTTGTATCAGCTGGTTACAGGTTTGAACCCCTGTCCCATTTTTTTAAACTATCAAACTATGTTTAATTTTATTGATTCTTCTTCTTCTTCGTTCGCCCTGAAAAGGATGGTGGTTGCGTTGTGTCTGTTTACGCCTAAGCTGTGATATCTGCACCTTTCGATCGACACATCCGACTTCAGCATGGCATTTTTTAGGGACCGGGTTTGCCTTCCCATTGCGATCCACACTCGCTCAGCCAGACTGCACTGCTGCAGACTGTTTCCAGGACCACCACGTGGAGGTGGAGTGCGGTCTTGACCAGCTCTGGTTCGCTGGTCCTGATGCAAGCAGTACAGCTATGGGTCGCTGACTGCATTCACTATTGCTGCATCTTGGGGTCCCATTTTATTGATTAAAACCCAACTTTAACCTCTTCTCTGAAATGGCCACTATTTCTTTCATTTTCTATAGCACCCATCGAAAATCCCAGAATGCCTATATTGTGCTATACATTGTCCAGGTTGAAAATTGATGTATAGCTTTTCATTATACCTTCTTTAATCATAATTACTCTAGTCATAAAAACTCCTGAAGGAAGAACAAACAAAGGCCAAGGCTAACCCTCCTGGAACATCTAAAATTTTGGCCCGGGCTCGCAGGAAGGCCTTGGAAGAGGTGGACAAAAATGTCAGTAAATTCAGCATTTTTTTTGTTTGTTGCTTTTCTTTCTTTTTGTTAATCACTCTCCAGAGCAAAAATTGAAACTACAGATCTTCTCTTCTTTATCTTGAGTTGCCATCATTATCCTCATCAAGCAGAGTGCTGATGTGTTTGTCATCTTTTAAAATCATTTTTGTTAATTTTTTCTTTAATTATTCCTCATTCTTCTTCATTGCTGTCATTTCTTTTTTTTTTTTCTTTACCTGGCTTTGAATGCCATGAAACATTAGTGAGAGATTTTTAAAAAAAATTATTTTTGTGATGAAGTGCTTATTGTGAGCCTGATCTCAATCATGTACTTCTTTTGTTCCATGAGTCCATTTATGATTTATTATATTAAAAACTTCATATATATTTATTATTATTTATACAATATAATAACTTAAAATAAAATAATACTTCAGCTTATATATTTATTATTACGTTTGAAATTCCTTTTATAATTTCTTATATTTTAAAATGGTATATTTGTAAAAAAAATGTTTTTTTTTTAAAGTTATAAAAATTTCTTATATATTTATTATTACTTATACAATCTAATAACTTAAAATAAAAATGAAATAAAATAATAATTCAGCTTATATATTTATTATTACGTTTAAAATTTATTTTATAATTTCTTATATTTTAATGTTATATTTATACAAATTTTATTTATTTTTAAGTTATAAAAACTTCATATATATTTATTATTACTTATACAATCTAATAATTTAAAATAAAAATGAAAAGATAATAATTCAGCTTAGGTATTTATTATTACGTTTAAAATTTTACAAATTTAAAATACAAACAACGTAAAATAATACTTCAGCTTATATATTTATTATTACATATAAAATGTTACCAATTTAAAGTAAAAATTAAGTAAATTATACTTCATTTAACTTTCACCTCTTGTGTTCTCTGTCAGTTTTGTTGTAAACCCTGTTCTATGCCATGTTGCTAGACTGACCAGTATCTTTGTTGTCTCCTGTTTCTTTTCCTATCACTTTTTGTTACAGTGTGTTGTCTTGTTCACAGGTCGTGTCCACTGATAGTGGAAACCTCTTTCTGGTCTGTGCAGTGGTTTTTCTTCATGTGCTAACCTTTTTCTCAAGACTTGGTATTTCTCATTATATGATTCCTTCAAAAGAGGATCAGAGAATAGTAACGCTGTAGCCTTATCAGCATGTCGTAGAAGGCAACTAAGGAAGGTTGCAAATTTTCTGGTAGACACCATCACTAGTCAAGATCTGCTAACTCGGAGATATCAAGAAAACATGTATACCAACATAGCGAATGAACACTGGAATTGGGTTGGCCATACTGTGAACCCCAGAAAGAAGGCGAACAAGAGACTGGCCAAATGCAACTTGGCAGAGAACTGTGGAAGCAAAGATGCACAACATGAACCAGAGTTAAGGCACCACATGGAGGATGACCACTTACCGAACAAAGGCAGACATTTTGTTGCTGCCCTACAAGATACCACCAGGAGTGATGGTCACAAATTGCTTCATCAGTTGGGGGGAGGGAACTGAAAGATAATGAATGAATATGATTCATTATATCTTCATGTCAGTCACTATTTTTCCCCTTCTCAGTTAATATCCTTTAGTTCTTCAAGCCTAAAAATAGGAACATGGAATGTTAGAACTCTAAACGGAGAAGGAAAGCTTGACAATCTTATATTAGAGGCAACAGACATGAAACTCGATATACTGGGAGTTGCAGAGGCAAGACTTTTGGATACAGGCTACATAAAAAGAGACCAGTACACGCTTATACACTCAGGAGGAGAAAAACATGAAAGAGGGGTGTGAATGTTGATAAAGAAGGAGTTAGAAAAATATGTATGTGGATACTGGACACACAATGACAGAATGATGTTACTAAAGATGAGAGCAAAGCCATTCGACATATCAATCTTACAAACATATGCACCAACTAAAGATCATAGCGAGGAAGAAATAGAAGAATACTATGAAGAGCTACAAAACACACTTAAACCAGTCAAATCTACAGATGTGTTGATAGTAATGGGTGATATGAATGCAAAAGTAGGAAAAGGAAAATACAAGAAAATAGTAGGTCAGTATGGATTAAGGACAAGAAATGATAGAGGAGACAGACTTATCCAGTTCTGTGAAGAAAACCAGCTGGTCATATGTAACACCTTTTTTGAACACCACCCAAGGAAATTATACACATGGAAAAGCCCAGGAGATGTAACACAAAATCAAATCGACTATATCATGATAAAACATAGATTTAAGAACAGTGTCACAAGTGCAAAGACACATCCTGGCGCCGACATAAATTCAGATCACAATCCAGTCGTCATCAAAGTAAATATAAAGCTGAAAAGAGCAGGAAACAGAAGAAAGGAGGAACCCCAGATAGAAATATCAGCGCTGAAACAACCAGATATAAAACAGAAATATTTAATCGATGTCAAAAATAAATATCAACAGTTATTGACAGAAAGCATGGAGCAGTATAGAAGAGAAAACCCAGAAGAAAAAGCAACCGCAAAATGGGAATGCTTAAAAACAAGCATACAATCAGCAAATGCAAATTTACCTAAAAAGGAGTCTAAGAAAAATCAAATTTGGATGACAGATGACATCTTGAATAAAATGGCAGAAAGAAAGAAAGCAAAAAACACTCCAGAATATAAAACAATAGACAATGACATACGTACTATGTGTAGAGAAGCAAAAGAACGGTGGATAGAAACAAAATGCAAGGAAATAGAAGACTTGGAAGCAAAGCACATGACAAGAGATATGCATGAAGAAATAAAGAAATTATCAAATCGGTCGCGGTTTGCACAAGGAGGAAGCTGTATCAAGAACAAAAATGGTGTAATATTACTTGATGAGAAAGACATATCAAACAGATGGGCAGAATACGTAAAAGAACTATTCGAGGACAACAGAGGTAAAAAAACCATCACCAGATTCTAACGAAGGCCCAAACATTCTCAGATCAGAAGTAGAGAATGCCATTCATATGATACAAAAAGGAAAATCAGCAGGCATGGATAACAAAAAAATTGAAATGATAGAAGCTCTGGAGAGCTTTGGTATAGATACAATCACAGAAATATGCAACGATATATACAATACAGGATATATACCACACGACATGAAGACATCAGTTTTTATAACATTGCCCAAAAAACCAAATGCAACAGAATGTTCAGACTTCAGAACAATCAGCCTGATGAGTCATGCAATTAAGATACTGCTCAAAATCATACAGGAAAGAATAAAAAGTAAAGTAGACAGCGAAATCCAAGAAGAACAGTTTGGTTTTAGACGGAACAGTGGAACAAGAGAGGCAATATTTTGCCTTAGAATATTAGCAGAAAAATATACAGAGGTCCAAAAAAAGTATGTATATGTGCTTCATTGACTATAAGAAGGCTTTTGACAGAGTCCATCATGAGAAAATAATTGAATACCTCAAAGACATAGGTATTGATGGAAAAAATATAAGAATACTCAGTAACCTTTTTTGGGAGCAAACTGCCACAGTAAGATCTGGAAGGAATTATTCATCATACATAGACATAAAAAGAGGTGTCAGACAAGGTTGTGAGCTGTCCCCTTGCCTATTTAATTTATACACCGAAAAAATTTTCAAACAGATACAGGAAATACCAGGACTGAACATCAGTGGAAGGTCAATAAACAACCTTAGATATGCAGATGATACCGTGTTGTTAGCTGAAAGCGAACAGGAGTTACAAGAACTAGTGAAGCAAGTGAACAGCATAAGTCATGAATATGGACTCGACATTAATATTGAGAAAACAAAAACTATGATAATTAGCAAAACAAACGATAAACCCACATTAAAGATAAGCGTAAATGGGAAAATCCTGGAACAAGTCAAGAGCTACGTATATCTTGGTCATATAATAACAGAAGATGGCAGATGTGAAACAGAAATCAAGAAGAGAATAATAATAATAATAAATTCTTTAAGCACCAAACACGGCGCATAAGGCAGAAACCAGTGCTCTCCAGATTGTTCGTTGTGACGCCACTCCTTTTAGCTCTTGCACATTATTTAGGCCCAACGTTCTTCCTTCTCTTATTATTGTTCTTCTGAGTGTTTCTTTTGGTCTTCCTTTTTTCCTCTTACCCTCAGGAACCCAAGTGAGCGCCTGTAGTGGTATTCTGTTGTTTTGCATTCGTAGGACATGACCGATATATGACCATCGTCTTTTCCTTATATAGTCAGAGACATATAAGAGAATAGGAATGGCCAAAGCTACATTCAACAACATGAAACATATACTGACATCCAAACAGTTATCTCACAAATTAAAACTAATGAGGGAGGTCAAAGTTCGGCAGTTAAAATACTTTGGCCACATAAAAAGGCATAACACCTTGCAGAAGACCATAACAGAAGGGAGAGTTGAAGGCAAACGGGCAAGGGGAAGACAACGCTATAAGTGGGAAGATAACATCAAGAGATGGACAGGAAAGAGTCTATCAGAGTGCACCACCAAGACAAGAGACAGAAGACGTTGGAGATCCATTACAGCCAACCTTCGTTGTGGAGATGGCAACTGATGATGATGAGTTCTTCAAGGAGCATAGACCTTCAACAAACACATGCCAAGTCCTCCTGTCACGTGCCATCCACTCAAGGTCTTTCCATGTTTTCCTCATCATTTCCACTTCTGTATCTAGTTCTCTTTTCCATGTGTTTTCTGGTCTACCTCTGCCCCTGGGGGTTCCAGAACAAGGGCTGCATTGTAATGTTATTCACAGGGTTCCTTAAAGTCTGTAGTTTTTTGGTTATTATTTTTGCTGTTCTCCATCTTTTAGAGCCATGACTTGAGATTGACTTGACATTTGAGTTGATTTTTGTTTTGGACTTGATTTCTCTTGAATCTCATTTTTCACCTTGTGTTTTTATTACATTTCCTTTCCTCTGTATTCCTGTAGATGTCCGTATTAAGGATCGTCTGGTGATATATTAAGTGAAGACTGGAGTTTATCCAGTTGACCTTCATTTTGTTCTGGTTCCTGCGGAGCAGGGCTTTAGAAGCCTGTTTGAGAGCAGTTTTATATGTACTTAAAGAAGATTAAAAAAAACAAATTATTTTTAAAAAAATAACATTTTGGCGATTCACACCTTCTTTAGCCCTTACACAGAGTCCATCGGTTATATTAGAGCACCTGTAAAAATATGAAAGACCTTGTGGTCTGGTTAACTAAATTGTATATAATGCAAAATATTATGAAATGCATTAAAATTTACCAACAGTTATTTTTTATCATTTTCTTACTTTTTTTTAAAAATTCTTTATTGCTTCTATTTTTTTAAATTCCTTTATTTGGTTTTAAATGCCATGAGGGAGCGATTAATGGGAGAGTTTTTTTTTTTTTAATTATGTTTCTGACCCTGTGCATTGATTGAGCCTGCCATGTACCTCTGTCAAGTGTCTTCCATGCCGTCAATCCATTTTCTTTTGGGTTGGTCCACTTTCTGATTGCCATTGTGAAGTTTTTGGCCTTTGTTGCCATTTGATGTATCGTTAAATTTGCAATTTCATTGGTATTATCCAAAAATCTACTTTTTGTTGTCTTTTTAGGCCTCTTAGGGGTCATACTTGCTGCATTGTTTCCAGAACTGTGAGAAATGTATTGTTTATTCCTATTTCTTTTTTAGTATTCTAGGTTTTAGTGTTTTAACTTTTAGCTCTTTATTTGTTGTTATATAGACCACTTCATTTTTCACAAGTGTGATCAGTATAAAGAGGTGACATTAGTGGATTGTTCTCTGGTTTTTTGTTTGTATTTCTAGTTTTCCAACTGCGATGAACATACTGTTAAGGTATTTCTACTTGTTTTACAAATAATTTAGTGATATCAACAGAGATATACAAAAATAAGAATCTTCAGCTCAAATGTCAAGGCTGTCTTACTTTATGGCTGTTAAACATAGAGAAAAACAAAAATGGCTGCCAATAAGGCACAGTTTCATAAATGGGTGATTAGCAGGATTGAAATGGCATGATCGGTGAAGACCTGATGGAAAGAATTGGACAATCACCAGAGGGACAAGATATGAGAAGATTTTGCTTTGGATAGGACAATGAAAAAACCATGTACAATGTATCGGTATTACAAGACAGTCCTTTTCAGACATCCCCAGGACAAGAAATACAGGAAGATTTTTTTAAAACAAGTGGAGAAGGGAATAGGACATGGGCAGAAGGGTATAAAGAAGACATGGAAAGACCTTAAACAGATAGCACATTTCAGGAAGGCTTGTCTTGTATTTCTTGAAAGACCTTAAACAGATCGCACATTTCAAGAAGGCTTATCTTGTATTTCTTGAAAGACCTGTGCTTCATTGTGAGCTTAGCAGTAATTACTTTTTAACGTCCGCCATTGCCATGAGGTGTAGTGGGGAGCTGAAGTTTGCATTCTTGAGCCAAGTATGTCACAGCGGTTGCTGTGAGCCAATGTTGTTGTAGGATGTCTGTGATGTTGTTGTCTACCCATCTGTCTCTTGGTCTTCCCAGTGCCATGAAACGAGATCTCGTACTGTTATAGGCGCTTAGTGGTAGTTTATCAAGCCCCATTCTCATGAGATGGCCAAACCACTTAATTTTCTTTCTCTCTATATATTTGATGCAGGATGTAAGTTCCTACAATTCTTCTGATATCACCATTTCTCATTCTGTCTCTCGTGGTATCATTAATGGCTTTTCTTAAACATCTCATCTCACAGGATGTGATTTTCTTCTCCTTTGTTTTGGTAAAGGACCATGTTTGACACTGACAGCAAAGAGTTGGTAAGAATATACTATTTATGAGCTGTCATTTAGTTTCCCTACTGATGTTTGAGTAGCTGTAGTGGTGACAGTTGGTAACTCACTGCACTGGCTTTCAGACATGTTTCACTCTCTGTATCAAGTCTTCCATTTTCAGCTGAGCAGTAATGAAGAAATTAACTATGGTGTTAATTTGTTAGTGTTTTTGTTTTCAGTATTAATTTTTGTCACTGTGACTAAAATCCTTTTATACTAAACATTCTATGATAAGAAAATAAACCTGCAGTTGTTAATAGCCTTTCTGAACTGTACACTTGTCTTAAGGAAAGGGTTGTTTGTTTATTCAGATATAACACACAGGTTTTTGCACGAGGCTAGCAAACTCATCGTATAAAACAAACTGATCCAAAAAACCATCACTGCAGGTGATCATAAATACTTTGGAGCAGGCTCCCTGCAAGAGGGTCCGCTGCAATGGTGGCTTCATGTGGAGCGAAAGGAAAGTGATGATGAGGATGATGATGAAGTCAGGTGAGGTACATACAGCTATTTCATTGGATACTTTGGTGCTAATTTCAGAGACAGAAGCAGACTAATATTCAAGCTTGGGATCTAGCAGATGGGGGGATGGGTGATGGGCCTGGCAGAGACAACAAGAAACACAGCAAAGAGTTAGACATGTCTGAGACAAGCAAGGTACATATACAAGGTGTCCATAAAAGATTGTACCCTTTTCCAAAAAATTATTCTCGGCCCCATGATGTGGTACGAGGATGCTTTCTATCACAAAAGTAAGATAATCTCTGCAAGTTTTTAAGCATACCATAAAAGAACGTACCTATTTCTTTTTTTCACCTACTTGACCAGTGTAACAATTACCGGTTACAACTCAACTGCAAAAGTTTCACTTGAAATACCCGCCGTGCGCATGCGAAGTGTGCACATATTGAGTCTTTGTAAGGTATGCTTAAAAACTTGCAGAGATAATCTTACTTTTATGAAAGAAAGCATCCTCGTACCACATCATGGGGTCGAGAATAAATTTTTTGAACACCCTGTATTTTATGGTTGACTATCATTAACACGTCCCCATGTAGTTCCCAAGGATCTCTAAGGAACAAAGATAGAATAGGTTTACTGTTTCCACAGGTGTGTTGTAAGAGGGGGCTAATATGAGGTTGTCCATGGAGCTAGCAACCTCATCGTGTAAAATAAATTGCTACATAAGCCATAACTGCTTAGAGCACATGAATGTTTTGGTGAGAGCTTCCTGTAAGGGAACCAGCTGCAGTGGTGGCTCTTTGCTCCATAAGGAGCAGAAAGGGAAATGATGATGTTGATGATTGACATACCACGGTTTATACTTGTACGTACGGGAGCCGCGCTGGTGTAATGGCTTCGGCGTTGTACTGGCGACCAGGTGTTCATGGTTCAAACCCGGGCGTCGGCGTTTGAAGAAATGTTTACGGCCGGAAATTTGACTGAATAGCCTGAACGGCTCCTGTGATAAACCCTCTGTGGATGGGAAGGAGCGAAGCTCCTGACCGGGTTGGAAGGAAAGTCCTCAGGTTCCCCAGCCTCGCAATGACATGTCATTGGGCCGAAGGGGCTGAAAGCCCACGTGCCGCTGGTTAAGAAAAAAAAAAAAAAAAAAAAATACTTGTACGTACAATATTTTTACACGTATACACTTAGTGTTTGAAGTTGCAGTAAGGTACTTTTCACAGTGTACTAACAATTGAGCTACGACTGCATACATGCCAAGTAGTATGGGTTATCCGTAATCTGTACAGGTTTTTCATCTAACAGTTTTCCTTTAAAATATTTTTGTTTGGATCAGTAGTGGTTAATTTCTTGCCTTGTCATAGTACCACGATTAAGGGGATGCACTACAGTGAAAACTAACTTTTGTTCTAATAATATTTTCACACTTTTTATATACTCAGTGGACACAGTGCATGTCCATGAATCAAATTCTACAGTTTATTTTGTTAAAAAAACATGTGGTTACCATGGTAACCAAAAAAACATCCGCCATATTGGATTTTAAACCAATTTTCAAGAGCAAAAATCATATGTTTCCTATTGACCAAACTTTATCAAATTGCACACACATGTTGTGACTGACAATTGAAAAAATTGATCACATACTTTTTTTGATAAGTTTAAAATTCTATTTTTAATGATTTTCTTTACAAAATACACTATATTTGTATGAAACAAATTTTTTTTTAAATATTTAAAAAAAATATCAAAGCAAATTAACAAAATATGAAAAAAGCATGTGATCATTTAAAGATATATATGTGTACTACATGCATGCCAAATTTGAGACTGGTCTGTTTGACAGGTTGTTAGTTTTTAAATTTTTTGTTAATAAAATGTTAATTTTAAGAAAAATGCTTTTTACTCACTAAGTGCCTTGTCTTGTCCAATATACTCCATTCTGGGGGGGCCAAATGTCACTAAAATTCTCCAGCACTGTATGCTGCACCTCCTTCAGCTTCCTGCAGCTCCTCCTTCAGCTTCCTGCAGCTCCTCCTCTCACCTTTGTCTTGCCTCTTGTCTAATTTTTCTTCTTTTTACAAGTTTGTCAGCCTCGTATTTCTGGCTGTTGGCCTGACGTTTCCTTAATCGCACCTGTCCAAGGCGTTTCGAGTTTGTTCCAGATGCTTGGCCATACAGCGTTTTTATTTCTGCACTGGCTGATGGACCAAAGTTGAACTCTCCAATGGCCACAAGGACACTGAATTTGACTTTGTTTCAATGACACAAATTTCCGCTTGCTGCAACGACTCCATATAACATTGTGGAGGCTTTCATTTGCATTTTGAGTTGCACATAGCTCACACTGCTTGAGAGGTGCTGATCAGTAAGACACTCATAAATAGGGGCTAAGTGCTTATGGACCAGGTTGTAGTCTAGCGGAGTATGAACTTGGGTCTCGTGGGGTCCGGCAGCTTCTCCTTTGGCCATGGAAGCCTGATAGAAACACCAGGAGTTTTTGCCTGGCGGACAAAAATTATGTTGGGGTTTGTCATTTGTCGAATACCCATGGTAGAGAGAAGCCATGATGGTTTGTTTCATCTCGGGGGCTGTACTATGCTGGTGGATGGCCCTGGTGTAGTAAATACACAGTTTTCGAATGGAATTTTGGGTCAGACGACCATGGCCATTTCCCCCAAGGGTGACTTTTTGTTTCCTGCAGTCAGTAATGAGTGTCCTCAGTGCAGTGCCTAATTGCTTTGCGACATGGTTGATGCACTCTTCTTTGGTTATGTCAACTTCTGGACCATACGGTTTGATGTCGCAGAGTCTGTTGTAGGCCTTGGAATCGCCATCTGATATGTCGATAACACTGCCAACACCTATCAGTGACTTATGAGCTCTAGTTGGCCATGTTGCTTCAAAGCTGACAGCGATGTCAATGACTTCTTTTTTATTAATGGTACGATGCTGCCTCTTAGCATGTTCAGCTTGGACGATGCTGACGGCATGTTGAAATACTGTAGAGTGCATAGTATCCAAATGATCAAAAATTTGATCTCCATATTTATGAAATGCTTTCTGGTGCAGGCCAAGGAGGTCTAGGTTCTCACAGAAGAGATTGAACATAGATGATCCCATTCCAGACATGAGGGCACCAAGAACAGCAGATTTGTTGATTGCATGTCCCCGAGGGTCGCGGCCTTCTGGTTCCCCCTCGAATGTGTATGTTCCAGAAATTGCTTTTTCACATGTGTCGCACACAACTTCCAGGAAGAGGGAGAAACCCTTTGACTTGGTGTTGTCAGTTCTTGTGTGCAATGTGCTCTGCTTGCACACATTGCAACACACATTGCTGAGAACATTGTTGAAAAAAGAAATGTCCACAATGGTTCTGTACGTAGGTTTAGCACAGACAGTGTTATGAGAAGCACCATTCTTGCTCGCGCTCAAGTTCATTTTTATATCAGATCGACTTGGGCCAGTGGTGAAAGGCACTATTGGATCAGCAATTTGAACTATAGGCCTATCGGATACTGGAATGCAGAAATTCGTTGTTGAGCCTACATCAGTTTGCTTATCATTCACCGCTGATTTGGTCTTACCATTGATAGAAATTACATACTGTCGACGTGCTCTTGCAGCAGATAGTTGCTTTGCTTTCTTACCTTTTCTTACCATTTTGAAGTAATAGAACACAATTTAATGAGATTTAGAATGTAATCCGGGGAGAAAAAGAGTAACAACGCGTTCAATAGAACACAGTTGTTTACCGGCGGAAGTAGCTGTTGTTACTTTCCGGATTTGCGTAGCCCAACCAGAGCGTTGTTATGACCAATCAAAAAGAAAAACATGTATGTTCCATGAATGAGAGCATGGGGTCACTGCGTGACCTCTCCTTATAAGGAAGTTAGCATAAAAATTATGGAGGTTTTTGAATACCAAACCAAGTAGAGCTATGAGAAAGTCAGTTTCGAATTTGGTATAATCTGGAAGATAAAAAAATCCTCTTTTCATCGATACCAAATACTCCATGATGCAGACAGCGTAACTAAGGTATTATTGAGAGGCAAATCTTGCATTTTCGGCACAAATTTGCAAACCATAGCTTGGAGGTAGTGCGGAAAATATGCTTTTTGACACATCAAATGCATTTTTTATGTCATAAAACCTTGCTCAATCGATTCCTCGATGATTATTTAATAAAATAAGCTCAAAAGTAAAAAATCGATATTTTGTACCTGAAATTCGACTTTCACTGCCATGCATTCCCTTAACTCTCTTCAGACCTGATATTTTGTATCATTTTCTCGTACTCTGACGTATCTGACTTCTAATGTTCCTTGATACATTATAATTTGAAGTCTACCCAGAACAGACTATCGTATTTAGATGTAAAATTAATACTTTAAAAATTTATATTGATGTTAGTTTAAAAAATTTGAAGGAAAGTCAACAGGAAAAATACACAAAATTTATAAACATGATATTTCACAAAGAAGAAAAAAATAAAGTATTATCAGAACAATTAACAACAGTCATATTTTATTGTAGTCTGACCATTTCTGCATTATATGTTACATTTCCAAAACAATTCAACATTAAATAATAAAATTATGCAAATTTTTGAAATGTTACATAACTAGGCTATTTTTAAAAAAATATTCCAAAAAAAAAAAAAAAATCTTCCACTGAATACATTACAGTTATTATAGGTAGCTGCAACATCTTAGCTAAAATAATGAAATATGACTTCAGTAGACATATTCCTAGTGTAACACTGTATGATCACTAACACATAAGTAAAATCAGTTATGAGAGTGACATAATAAAGACTCAACACATCTTTATATATTTCCTACTCAGGCTTGTGGTATTCTGACAGGCAATTCCTACCTGCATGAAAACATATAAAAAAATATCACAAACTTTACATTTAACTTTTGTTTTTCTTTCAATCTTTACAATCTGATATCAAAGCTTACAATTTCTTTTTGTCTCTGTAAACTTGGGGTCCATGGTGTGCCGAGAAAAAACTGGTGGCTTTGAAGCGAGTAGTGCATCATCCTGCAAACTTATGTCCCCCAATTCCAGATTAGTTCTTCTGTAAAATCTAGCTGACCATATCTAGCTGGTCTTCTACATCTGGGTGTTTTTTCTGCTAGTCTTGAAATAAAATGTAAGCATCTACCATAGCAATATCCAGAAAGTGAAAAAAAGAGTTTTCCAATATTTATTGGTCTTTCTCAAAACATTGTACTTGTTAATCGGCTGGTCACTCTTGTCCACTACTTTCTCGTATATATTGCAATCCCTTACAAGATTTGGCTGTTTAACATTAAGTTCTTGAAAATTCCAATTAACCTTAGTTCTATACTTGGCCAATCTATAGCCATTTGCATTGTAATTGCTTGAAACCAGTGTTATAGTTATGCTACCTCTCTACTGCAGTGCTAGTAATTCTTTATCTCTAACCCACCTCATTGCACCTCTGATACTATTTTTTTCAAATTTCTTTATATTTGAAAGTGCAGCTGGAAATCTCTTTCTGTTTCTAAGAAATGTGCCACAAGCTCCAATCCTTTAACTTCACAAGTCCTTCAGTAACTGATTGGATGTATACAAACTATCAAAATAAACCCTATATCCTTGACTCACCAAAGATTTTATAAGATTCATAACTAACTACAGTATAAGCTAAACCAAATGGTCCATTTGCAGTGATCCTACCTAAATAAACATCAAAGTATATCCACTAACAGCATCAGCAAGAACTCATAACTTCATCCCCCATTTTGTTGGCTTGTCTCTAAAATACTGTCAAAAAGAAAACACCCTTTTCCTATAACCATTCTTTCATAAAATTACAGTTTGAAGAAGTCAATGGGTCTCAAAAACTGCTTTGTATTTTCTCTGGTGCTTACCTCTGACAGTTGAAGACCTGGAACCTTCTCAGGCAAAAAATTGGAGGGTTGGAAGGCGGGCCTTCATCAAGTCCATCATAACCAAAACATCTGCAAGAAGAACAATTTAAAATTAATTTTTACAGATCAACAATAGAATTCAATGTTACAGTTTAGTGTACACAGGAAAATTGACACACATTACATTTTCCGTACAAAGGAATACTGTCAATCTTAAAGTGATATGATGTAAATAATAATTTTTAAAAGCAGAGACACAGGGCAAATGAGGTCAGAAAAATCAGCTGATTCAGAAGTTACGTCAGATCCACTTTATATTTATTTCCTGATGCCATGAGTTCTTTGTTAACTGTTTGAAAGGTGAAATATTTGTTTCTTTTTTTCAAAAACAAACAGAAAGCAGCTATACTGACCACAATAGCCCACTAAAACGACTGTTTTACTGCTTTTCAAAATCAGCTGTTATTTCGTTAACGAAGTAACATTACCTTTGCATGTACGGCTGGTGATCTGAGTTGTTCTGAGCTGTATTTTCACCATCCAACTCATCAGACGTTTCCAAGTCCCCTGAATAATCATCAGAACAGGAATCTACATCACTAGATGCATTGTAGTCATTATCAGACTGCATTTTGTTTACGATCTGTTAAGTCGAGTTGATCGGAAAATATCCAAAATGGCGGACGGACAAATGCAGTGTTTACGTTTTTCTGCGCGTAATTTCAAAGTCAAAATAAGTGAAAGCTGTATATTTTTTAGCACAGATATGATTTTTAACATGTATTCTTAATATAAAACATAGATTTGAAGTCAAAATTGAAAAATAAATGTGCTTTTTTACTTCAAAAGTTTGGAATGATTTTTTATATATCCGGTCTGAAGAGTGTTAAGAGTGGGAGCTACAATGTAATCCTGTTTTCATAAATAATTGCAGGATTTCAATTAAAATGCGTAGTCTTAACTTAAAACACCAACAGTAATACTCTCAAAAAGCTTTTGATGGTATGATGCTGCTGGTTGCAATGGAAATGGTGGCCATATTGAATAGTATCCTGTATTTCACTTTACTAAGGACTTTTTGTTTTTGAATCATGAACACCAAACTTCTGTCAGATTAAATTTTTGATAACTTTAGTAGATCACAAGCTGTAGAACTTCAAAGTTAGTATCAGAAAATAGTGACATATTTTGCCAAATTTTACATTATTTGCAATAAACATAAATTTTGATAACGTGACAATATCTGAAAAGTATCTGTTCCAAATCTCATATTGATTGATGTTTTTTCTTCTTATTGATTGGTGAATGAATAAGCAAGTTATAACAAAATTAGTAACATGAAACAAGGTTATGAGAAATTAATTGTTGTTATTCAAGGGAAAAGCAGTTTCCAATGAAATTACAGTTTTCAAAGTCAATATACAACTTTTTTTTTTTCTTTAAGAAGTCATCTAACAAATGATTTTGACATTTATATTCAGGAAATTATAAATTATTTTTTATATTTTGATGTTGTTGTTTAACTAGGGCTGCTGAGCTTCTCGCTTTTTTGCAGCCAATACCAAATTGAAGGAGAGCTGCGGTAGTACAGTGGTTAGTGCACCTGCTTCCTAGCTCGGTGGTCCATGGTTCGATCCCCAGTTAAGGTGGAATGTTTTAGACTGCAAACGGCTCTGGGGTTGACCCAGCCTCATGACCTGGGTACCAGAACAACTCTGGGAAGGTTAAGGTGGCCGGCGTGATGCTGATCACATCACCCCTATTGTGCCGATGGTCAAGAAAATACGGGCCTAACACCGTATTCCCAATATGCCTCAATAGGCGTGTAACGGGATCCTTTACCTTTACCAAGTCGAAGAGTCCTTGGTATTATCTACACCAGCTTTTTTCAACCTTTTTGCCCTGGTGGAACCCTTGAAATAATTTTTCAGATCTCACGGAACCCCTGCATAAAAATTGTTATATCTTTAGCTGACGGTAATTTTAATTAATGTTATTTATAACATGAAAGTTTAATTGACAATGTTGTATAGTAAAGCTAATAAAAACCATAGGCCCAAGCAATATTAATAAAAAATGTAGCCTAAGACAGTTTTATGCAAGACTGAAAAAATCCCATTTATTTTTTTTTTTTCAGTCATGATCTCTCTTGCATTCCCTCGCGACCTCTCTCGGAACCTCTAGGGTTCCTTGGTAACGCTGTAGATCTTGACTTTTCCAATGGCTTTTCTGCCATTCTGAAACATGTTGAGTTGAAGTCATGAGCTCCAGTTTCTCCAGCTTGGCTTGCATTTAAAGGATCATCACATCTGGTCCCAAGCTAGGAGGAAGAAGTGTGTGGCATACTGTGCATTCCTCACCATCGAAGGGGGCTCTCCAACTATGCAGAGCTAAAGTACTGTACTCTGGTTCTGGGCTATCCCAAGGAATTGTCACATCCTGCACAGAGCCACTTCTCAGCTTTCCCTGCCTACCACTGGGTCCATAATGAGATCCTTCTGCCTGCAGCCAACCAGGTAAAAGCCAGAGTTAACGTCTGGGAATCAAGTGACTCCTCCATGCTTAGTGTGCAATGCTGGCTTCTCAACATGTTTCACCACAGGGGAAATCCCAATAAGTGTGGATGATTTCAAAAGTCAATGAGGGCGTAATTAGCCTCACAGACAGAGGTTCACATACAAATCTTCATACTGTAGCATTGTGCATAGCTGGTGGTCATATAAAGATGACTCTAGATATGCCTTCATGCATTCTATTTTTACATAAAATGCACTGCATCCTTTAGTAGGGTGATGTTGAAAGCTATGACATCTTTAATTATAAAAACACCCACATTTAAAAAAAATTTCAGGTAAGCTTTCAAAATCATTGCTGTCTGTGTAGGTGTGGCCATCTCATGACTTGAGAAGTTCCTATTGAGATCTGTCTCATTCTACACTTGCTTTTGCTATACTGCTGTCCTCTCATGACCACATCTGCAAACATTATTATCTTCATTACCCTTCAGCTCCCCAAGGAGCATAGGTCTTCAGCAAACGTATGCCAAATATTCCTGTCCTGTGCCGTCTGCTCATGGTTTTTCCACATCTTCTTCATCTCTTTCAGTTCTGTCTCCAGTTCTCTTCTCTATGTGTTTTTTGTCTCCCTTTACCTAGTGCTGTTCATAAATTCTATTGTTATTTCTTTCTATGCCTTGATGTAAACCTGTCCAGCATCTTCTCTGTTCATCATTCTCTATTTATTTTTCCTTCAGTGTTTCCTGTTGTCACAATATATTCCAGCTTTCTTCTCATAACATGCCCAAGGAAGTATATTGTTTTCCTTTTAGTGTGAGTAATACACCGCCTTTCGATACTGGCTTCTATAATATTTGGAAACATAAAACAAGAACATACATTCTTTAAATGAATATTTCAGTTGTTTTAAATGGGTACATTCGTTAAGTTACATGATTTTTCTTTACATGGTAATTTTCAGGAATGTAACTACGGGGAAAAAGTATATGTTGTTTTATTTATTAGTTGTTATTGCTGGTAACATGTTTGTTGCGTGATAAATTCTCGCAACATCGTTTTATTTCAATATGTTTTATAACGCAAGGGCAACAACTGCTTGGAATTTATAGTCACTTTTCTCGGTAAGCATTTGTCTTCTCGCGTTGGTATCGAATGCAGTTAAGTTTGAGCTGTGGTCGTTTTGCGCTGGACTGCGCATGACTTGTCTTGCTTCTTTGTCGATCGGTTTCCGCCCACCACTAGTGGGAGTGAGCGATTTGGAATGGCGAAAGAGATGCCTCGTTGAAGAGGGGATCTCCGCTATTTTTGTTCTGTCAGGGATGTGTAGTCCTCTTAATGGATATTTCGTTTATTCGAGATAATACCTCTAGTGTTTCCCACATGTCGGGAGGCGTGATATTTCTGTGTATTTCATGAAAGCAAGGTAAATTGACTTTTTTTCATTAACTCTATCGATTTTGGGTCGTGAGCGATTTCGATTCATAGCCTGTCTCCGAAAGTCGTCGTCACGAGATGTTCTTTCCCAGCTCACATGTCGCTGCATTGTACTGCATCGGTTGATGCATGTACCAAGGACCATTACTTGCTACTTTGTTAAATGAACTAGGTTTAGAAAACCTTTATTATCTAGAGGATATTTTTGAGGACATTATTTATACTTCGGCAGACGTGTCTGTCTTGCTGAAGTCAAACTAAGGAGAGTGAACTGATCTCATACATCTGGTTATCTCCTGGCTGTTATAGAAAAGGATGGAGTTGTTCACCTGACTACATTTACAGCACTTTGAAATATAACATGCATCTGACTCATCATTGTAATGCTGTCTACCGTTTATTGCTGTATTGAATGTTGCTGTGATAATGACTGTTTGATGTGCCTACACATTTGCGTAACCATTTTGTCACTGTGGCGTCCACAATAAATAATGAAGAAAAACGTCAACGGCTGTTTCAAGACTCATTGACTTTATACGTCGTGAGTTTACTGACGTCCTATGTGGATTGCCCTGTTATTGTTGCATGAACATTGTTTTGACTGAACACATCTACACACTACACAAAACCAGACATGCGGATGCCATCCATCATCATATGGCATCACGCATCATTTGGTGGCCATAAGCTGGTTTGATTCTGGTACTAGCAAACACGGGGTCCCTTACCCACTTCATTTTCAACAAGAATTCATCAGCATCCTTCAAGAAATTAACATTCTTCAATACAGTCAACATCTTCAAAATTTTCAAAGTACTCGGCGTTGCCCGGTAAAAGTCAAATTTCAATTTTTTGACGGAAACAAGAATTTGACAGTACCCGGCGTTGTTACATGTTGCCGGATAACTCGGACTGCTGTTATCTTTTACGCAAGTCAAGCAAGTTGCTGCTGTCAAGGTTCCAGTGCTGTCGTTTTTTGAGAAGGTCAAGTGCCGGTTGAAACGGGTTGTTTTCTGAAGAAGGCCAAGTACCGATTTCCATCAACTTACTTTTGGATTAGAAGGTCAAGTGCCGAAACAACTCAACACACAGTATGTCAGAAGCTCTTGTACCATCGTGTTAGCAGTGGAAGCAGTTCAGATGTGCCATCATCGTTGGAGCTTCGCTCTTTAGGACGTTGATTGACATCCGTTTTTCTGCTGTTCTACGATTGGAAGCCTATAAGTTAAGTGGCCTGTTTGTATGTAAACTGTGCCCTTATACTTCTGCTGAGTCTTCTGTGTATCATCTCATTCTATATGTTTTATGTTTATATGTTATTTGTATATTTATATGTTTATATTTCAGCGGGTTCTCGGTTGGGTGTTTTTTTTTTTTTTTTTTTTTTTTTTTTTTTCGTACGCCCGCTAATACTCGAGGCGAAATCTCAGGTTATTATTTTTATGTCTAACCTGACATTGATTTTACGTGAGTATCCCTTTATTTCTTGTACAGAGACAGGTGTCCCTCGCCATTCAGGCAAATACTCGCCGATTTCGGAGGTACCCATTGCAGCTGGGTCGGCTCAGGAGCCGCCAGTCCCTGGTCGACGACACTCCTTCAAATGTCCTCGCCAGGTCTCAGTTAATCCAGTCCAAATCCCGGTCGACGAAAAATTCTCAAATGCCGTCGCCCGGGTTTGATCCTGTATCACCCGGTCGCCAGAGCGGTGTTGTAACCACTACGCTAGCGCGGCTCCCTTCTGGGGTTGGGTGGTGTCTCCGTTAGATTATGCCACGTCATAGAGGTCGTCTATTGTGAGCGTTTTCTGTAAGGTTTGCAAATTTCCAATACTGGAATTTGCTAAGCGACTTCTGTTGCTATTTATGTTAGCTGTGATGACATGTTTTAATATTGTTTTCGTTATTATTTCGCATTCTTTAGTTTTGTTTTGATTTGTTTGTGTTTGTTAGCCTACTCTTGTCTATAATTTAGTTTCATACAACATTTTTGTTTATACACTGTGGTGTCATGTATTTTGTTTAATTCTATCGCAGATATCGTCACATTTTTTGTGATATTTCATTAATTTCTGCTTTATTTTTAGTTGATTTCTGCGAAAGTTTTTGTATTGTTGCTGATCTTTGTTATTGTTTACATTGTTATTGTTTACATTGTTTGTATTGTTTACATTTTCAATGTTTACATTCTGCATGTGTTTACATAGTCATTGTTTACAGTTATAGTAATTAGTTAATGGGCTATGCTAATGCACTGTTACTACTATACTGATGATAAATGAATGATGAATAGTGTCGTGCACTATTGAATGAGAAGTGCACTTATGATCAAGAATTGAGTGCTGATATTTCATATACAAGTTCTTTGATTGGAGACTTGTTTCCCACAGAGACTGGGATAATATAATGTGATGTGAATATACAAGTGCTTAATTAAGACTTGTTACACTTAGGTTTGAAATAAATTAGTTAATTATTTCAGGTTTTGGACTCATATGTTAGACAACATGTCTACATTTGAGCACTTTATTGAGCAGGGTAAATTGCTTGGCAAGACTGGTGATAAGTTAGAAGAATTTGCAACTGCTCGATATGATAAAGCAATGGAAGCTGAACAAAAGAAACTGCAGATGCAGGTGGATGAAAAAAGATTCCAAATGGAAATGGAAAAACAAAAAAGGGAATCAGAAGCTGAGGAGAGAAAACTCCAGCTACAGCTAGAAGCTGAAAGACTTCAAAAAGAGGCTGAGAATAAAAGACTTGAAAAAGAGGCTGAGAATAAAAGACTTCAAAAAGAGGCTGAGAATAAAAGACTTGAAAAAGAGGCTGAGAATAAAAGACTTGAAAAAGAGGCTGAAAATAAAAGACTTGAAAAAGAAGCTGAAAATGAAAGACTTCAAAAAGAGGCTCAGGCTGAGGAAAGAAGATTACAGAGAGAGTCTGATGAGAGGAAAGAGAAAGCAAAAATGGAACATGAAGAAAAGGTCTTAGCTTTAGAGTTGGAAAAATTGAAATTGACAAGCATGAGTAATGGTAATGATTCAAACAAGGGTTCATCTTCTGGTAAGGCTAATAATGATACTTTTAAGATTAAGTTACCAACATTTAGTCCTTCCAGCGATGACATAATGTTCTATCTGGACAGATTTGAACAAGCATGTACAGCTCATAACATAGACAAAGCAAAATATGTTTATCAGTTATCAGGGATACTGACAGGTAAAGCTCTAAGTATATTAAATATGGTGGATGAACCTGACAAGAACAATTATGAGGTTGTCAGGGCCGCTTTGTTAAAGAAATATCAGCTTAACGAAGACGGCTATCGTCTACAATTTAAAAACATGTTACCTGAAAAATGGAGTTGAATTCTCCGAGTTTATTGCAAGAATACGCATTACTTTCTCACGATGGGTTGAACTATCTAAGACGGAAAAAAACTTATGAAGGACTTATGGACTTAATACTTAGAGACAAAGTCATGTCGTCTGTCAATGAGTCTTTCCTTGCTTTCCTTCATGAACGTAAACCTAAAACAATAAAAGAAATGGAAGATTTCTGTTGCCAATACGTAACTGCGCACCCACACATAACCATGGGTAACTCTAAGGTGAAAGAAGGTTTACCAGTTGCTTCGGCAGCTCCGTATGGTCAAAATTTTGCTCGTAGATCCCAACAAAATTTTGATAGAAAGAGTAGCGGTAATTTCTGTCAAAATCATGGAAATCAATTTCATGGTGATTCTTCTTCGAAGAATTGGAGACAACCTGATAGTACTCGTTACTATCACCCTAATAATTATAAGCATTTCAAAAGAGGATATGGTAATAGAGGTTATTCCTGCCGAAGACCTCAGAACCAAACAAATAGATGTTCGCATCAATGTGAACATGATAGTAATCGTGGAAACTGGAATTCGAACCAGTATAACAATTACAATAGAGACAATAATAACTGCAGAGATAATAATAACTCTGATAACTTCAGAGGTAATAATAGTCGGGGTAGATCTCAACACAAAAAAAAGAGATATCAGCAGGCTAATGCTGTACAACAGGAAACTGAGGCAGCCTGTAATCATGTTGTTGATAGTAAAAACTTTGACGCTGTCACTAGTTCTGCTTTTGACTTTGAGAGAGCAAACAAATGCCCCCAATGCAGTACTTTATTCGAACCGGGTACCATAACTACTTTGAGTTGTGGTCACCCACTTCCCGCTCTTCCTGCTGCTGTTGCGCATGACGGGAGGGGTTCTTTAATTCTACATAAGGGTCTTGTTAATGATACTCCGGTCTCACTACTTTTCGATTCCGGATGCACCACTATTGGTGTTAGACAATCGCTTGTAGATCCATCTTGTGCTACAGGAAGGGTTATTAAATGTGTCACATTTGGCGGCACTCTAGAAAAAATATCCTACTGCTGTAATTCGCATTGCCACTCCTTTCTTTACTGGAGATGTGCATGCTTGTCTCTTACCTAATCCTATTGCGGACCTTATTATTGGTCGTATTCACGGAGTTAGGGAGTGTACCCCACAGCAGATTGCTGCTTGGGAACATAATAACATGCAAGCTACAAATGCAGTAGTTACAAGAGCACAAGCTCTACAAACACCCGAAACTTCACTGAATAGTGATAATGAAGTTGATAGCCAAGATAGTCACTTAGTAATCACTCGTGACTCTTTCATAAAATTGCAAGAAGAAGATTCTTCTTTAAAAAAAATTCTTCGTTCTTGCGAAGAAAGGTGATCCGAATCAGGATACAAATAGAAAATCTTGGATTGCAATGAGAAACGGCGTACTTGTACGTATGGTACAAGATTCGACTACGTCGGCAACATTCGCAAATTCTTGTTCCCAAGAGCATGAGAGTCCAAATATTACAACATGCTCATGACTCGCAATGTGCTGGACATATGGGTTTTGCCCGTACGAAGTCGAGAGTCCTTGCGGCTTTCTTTTGGCCTTTTGTCAATAAGGACATTCGTATTTACTGCCGATCATGCAAGGTATGTCAGGAGGTCAAATCTAGAGGACCACGACATGCTGCGCCTATCCAGGCTGCTGACATTCCTATTCGGCCGTTTCAGAAAATGGCCATAGATATTATTGGCCCTTTTAAGGTCAAGTCGGCCAGAGGACATCAGTTTATCCTTACATGTGTCGATATGTGCACACGTTGGCCAGAGGCTATTCCTCTTAAGAGCATATCTACTACAGATATCGCAGATGCTCTTTGGTTGATATTTTCTCGCTTGGGGTTCCCCAGAGAAATATTGTCAGACCATGGCACTCAACTCATATCTGACACTATGTCACAGGTAATGTCTACCTTACATATTGAACGATCTCTCAGTAGTATCTACCATCCTATGTCTAATGGGTTAGTTGAGCGTCTGAATAGAACGCTCAAGACTTTGCTTGGTAAGATAACTGAAGATCATCCTCAAGATTGGGACAGGGTTTTACCCGCGGCTCTCTTTGCCTATAGAGAAGTCCCTAATGAACACACAGGATTTTCTCCCTTCGAACTTGTCTTTGGCGCGCGTCCACGCGGCCCTATGTCTTTATTACACGATCTCATCACTGCCGATGATATTAGCGATGAAACTCAATCCTCATATGAGTATGTCATTGCTCTTAGACAAAAGATCATTGAGGCATGTAAGCTAGCAACTGCTTCATCAGAAATTGCTAAAGAGAAGGCAAGGCAGTTTGCTAACAAGAATAGATGTCTACGACAACTTTGTCCAGGTGACAAAGCATTCGTCCTACTCCCCAGTAGGGAAAATAGACTTCTTATTGCATGGAAAGGTCCGTATGCAATAGTCTCTCGGATTTCCGATGTTGACTATGTGGTCGATATTGATGGAAAGCATAAAACTTTCCACATAAACATGCTTTCGGAATTTCACGAACGTCCGGACTATTTGCTGCCTATTTTCCAGGCAACGGATGATGCTCCTGCACCTCACGGTCATTATTCATCCCTGTCTGTCATTCAGGATGAGGAAGCTACCTTCTCTGATGTCAACCTTCCCCTTCCAGTGGTTCCATTACATTCCACGGAATCTTGGAAAAACGTTTCTGTTTCTCCTAATCTTTCTAGTGACGAACATCGACAAGTCTCGTCGATGTTACAAACATTTCAGGATGTTCTCACTGACATTCCTGGACACACAGATGTCATAGAACATGACATAATTCTTACCGACAATAATCCAATTAGGGTTAGGCCGTATCCTATTCCTATACACTTTCAGTCGCAAGTGGAAAAGGAATTGGATGAAATGATTCAATTAAATATAATTGAACCATCGACTTCACCATATTCTTCTTCCATGGTTATTGTCCGGAAGAAGGATAAGAACATACGAATTTGCGTTGATTATCGCAAATTGAATCAGGTCACAAAGTTCGACGCTGAACCGATGCCTTTGTTAGAAGATCTACTGATTAGACTTTCTAATTCTAGATTCTTCACTAAACTTGACTTGTCTAAAGGTTATTGGCAAGTGCCTTTAGCAGAGCATGCCAAACCTCTTACTGCTTTTTCTACACCTAGGGGTCTATTTCAATGGAATGTTATGCCTTTTGGTCTCATGAACGCCCCTGCCACTTTCGTTCGCATGATGCGTCGAATTCTGTCACATCGTTCGGATGTCATCGCATACTTAGATGACATCTGTCTCTTCAGTGATACCTGGGAAGATCACTATTTAGGGTTATATGACTTACTGTCCACTCTACGTGAGAATAATTTGACAGCAAAACCTTCTAAAGCTTTTGTTGGTTTTGGTGAAATCTCTTTCCTGGGTCATCGTGTTGGTCATGGTCTCTTGAAGACAGAAGACCACAATACTTCCAAAATACTGAACATCTCTGTTCCTAAAACGAAGAAACAAGTTAGGAGTCTCTTAGGTTTAATTCAATTTTATGGGAGATTTATTCCAAATTTATCTTCGATCATGGCACCTCTCTCAACATTGTTGAAGAAAGGTTCGCCTAATCTGGTCCGTTGGTCTGAAGAATGCCAATCTTCACTAGACCAAATCAAGAATATATTTTTCTTCTCCTCCCATCTTAAGATTACCTACTCTTGATAGGACTTTTGTTCTTCGGAGTGATGCTTCATCCACTGGGATTGGAGCAGCACTGATGCAAGAATATGCAAATACTCTGCATCCTGTTATGTACATTTCTAGAAAACTAAATGCGGCAGAGAGGAACTACTCGGTTTTAGACCGTGAGTTGTTAGCGATGGTTTGGTCAATTCTAAAGCTACAAAGATTCCTCCTGGGCGCACATTTCATTCTAGAGACTGATCAGAAAGCTCTTACAGCTATTCAGACTAAGAATTTGAAGAGTTCGAGATCCACTCGATATGCTATAGCTCTTCAACCTTTTCACTTCACGGTACGAGCTATCCGTGGTGCGGATAATGTGATGGCTGACATTTTGTCTAGATGCCCACATGACTCCAACTAATACTTCTGTCCTATATTTCCATATATTACAGAGGCATAACACACCTATATTTCTACAATAGATTAGCACATCTGTACTCACTTTATATGTACACACTATCGTGCTTTGTTGTCATCTTCTTCTTTTCGTTTTTTAAGATGATAGAGGAGGACTGAGTAGTTAATATAAGGGCCGTTAGTTTACTAAACAGCCACAATTATTAATAATGTATTGTACCTTATGAAGCATATTAGTTATTAATTAGCATTATATTGCTTGTACTTTCTCAGAATGTCATTGTTGAGCTGAGGACTTACCTTACTAGTTTCAAGCATGACGAGTTCTAGATTGTGTACTTACCCTCGGAATACCAGAGCATATGTCCTGGATCGTCATGTAGTTTAACTTTACTATGTACTTATGTCATTACATGTCAAAGAATGTACTATCTAAATTTTCCTATCAGATTTGTACATCCATTTTTAAAGACAATATTAGAGTATGCTGTTTAATGATGATTATAGTAACTTGCATACGTATATTGTGTTTACATGCTAACGTGATGTGTGTTGGTGACACCTCCCCGATGTGAATATTTTTTGAGACATATTTATTTTTCTGTTGAGGTATATCCTCACCAGACACTCTATAATTAGCCTATTGTTTGGCAATTTAGTTAATTATCAGCGCATAATTCGTGCGTTTTGAGCCGCTTATCGCTTGCTCTTTGATATTGAAAAAAAAATATGTTCCACATTTTTTTTTAATCGGGAGGAGGTGGTGATATGTTGCGTGATAAATTCTCGCAACATCGTTTTATTTCAATATGTTTTATAACGCAAGGGCAACAACTGCTTGGAATTTATAGTCACTTTTCTCGGTAAGCATTTGTCTTCTCGCGTTGGTATCGAATGCAGTTAAGTTTGAGCTGTGGTCGTTTTGCGCTGGACTGCGCATGACTTGTCTTGCTTCTTTGTCGATCGGTTTCCGCCCACCACTAGTGGGAGTGAGCGATTTGGAATGGCGAAAGAGATGCCTCGTTGAAGAGGGGATCTCCGCTATTTTTGTTCTGTCAGGGATGTGTAGTCCTCTTAATGGATATTTCGTTTATTCGAGATAATACCTCTAGTGTTTCCCACATGTCGAGAGGCGTGATATTTCTGTGTATTTCATGAAAGCAAGGTAAATTGACTTTTTTTCATTAACTCTATCGATTTTGGGTCGTGAGCGATTTCGATTCATAGCCTGTCTCCGAAAGTCGTCGTCACGAGATGTTCTTTCCCAGCTCACATGTCGCTGCATTGTACTGCATCGGTTGATGCATGTACCAAGGACCATTACTTGCTACTTTGTTAAATGAACTAGGTTTAGAAAACCTTTATTATCTAGAGGATATTTTTGAGGACATTATTTATACTTCGGCAGACGTGTCTGTCTTGCTGAAGTCAAACTAAGGAGAGTGAACTGATCTCATACATCTGGTTATCTCCTGGCTGTTATAGAAAAGGATGGAGTTGTTCACCTGACTACATTTACAGCACTTTGAAATATAACATGCATCTGACTCATCATTGTAATGCTGTCTACCGTTTATTGCTGTATTGAATGTTGCTGTGATAATGACTGTTTGATGTGCCTACACATTTGCGTAACCATTTTGTCACTGTGGCGTCCACAATAAATAATGAAGAAAAACGTCAACGGCTGTTTCAAGACTCATTGACTTTATACGTCGTGAGTTTACTGACGTCCTATGTGGATTGCCCTGTTATTGTTGCATGAACATTGTTTTGACTGAACACATCTACACACTACACAAAACCAGACATGCGGATGCCATCCATCATCATATGGCATCACGCATCAATGTTAATACAGGTCAACCAGAGGTTAGAGTAGCTAAGAGATATGGCGTCCTTCTCGAATTCTAAAGGTACCAGGTTCGATTCCCAAAAGGGAATTTAATTTATGGAAATTATTTTTCAGAATCAGTGGTCTTAATGATGTCATTTTTCCCCCCCCCCCCCCCTTTTCCGGTCTCCTGGATAGTGAGATTGAATGCCTAGCCTTCTCCCATGCGGGTGAAATAAATAGGTCCCGTAAGCAAGTTGTGCACGTTAAAAATCCCACGGCAGTTGGAAATCGTAAAGAGTAGGTCATAAGACTGCTGCCCTGACAAAATTTTAAAATTAGAAACCTACCCACCACAGAAATATTTATAGAATGTGTGATTCCTATATACACACACTGGGATTCACGCATGTGCTGCGGAGTTCATGCACTGTGCTGAGATCCTCCTTGTGTGATCGAAGGAGATCGGAGCACTGATACAGTTTTCCGTGTGCAATGAAGATAATCCTTAAAACCAAACAGGTCAGCAACCTTTCATCCAAAACCCTTGGGGCCGGATATGTTTTGGAATTAGGAGTTTTTCAGATTTCAGAACGGGACCTAAGACGCGTCAACAGTGAGAAATGCAGTTAGCGAGCCATAGCTAGATTGCTTGCATCAGGGTCAGCGAACCAGGGCTGACCAAGACCCTACTCCACCTCCAAGTGGTGGTCCTGGAAACAGGCTGCATCACAGCAGTCTGGCTGAGTGAGTAGGGATTGAAGAGGGAAGGCTAACCCGGTCCCAAAAATGCCATGCTGAAGTCGGATGTGTCGGCCGAAAGGCGCAAATATCGCAGCTTCACTGTAAACGGACACAACGCAACCAACGTCCTTTTTAGGATGAAGAAGAAGAAGAAGATTTCATAACGACAGGACAGTACATCTGTCATAACACCCTGGGGTCTGTGACGGGACAGCACAAGCAAACAGTTTTCCTATTTGTCATTAGTTATGGTCATCGCTGTCAGTGTAAAGCTTCAACGTCTTGTCTTTCTGTTCTGTTAGTCATATGTGGTGGTAGTCCCACACCATATTCTTCAGGAAGATGCTGCACACACACCATGATCAAGCTTCCCCACCTCCACTTTCTGCACTGTTGATAATAAAACATGATTCTTTTCTTCTTTTCCCTGTTACCCATTAGGGTATCTTAAGCTCTTTTTGACATTTTCTTAATGAAATTAAAATCAAATTCACAAAACAGGACAAATTTATCTGAGATCCGCTGATGTACATATGGTTGGTAGCCATACGTCATGGCGGAACACTGTATTATGCTCTGGTGCTTACATCTGCTTGTCGAATATCTTTTTCTTCTTTGGTCCTTGGCCTCTGACTCACAAAGCAATCAGTGACCATCATGCCTGGTGGCATCTTGTAGAGCAGGAACAAACTCTCTCCACTTTGTTGGTCGGCAGCCATCACCCACGGGCCGCCCTAGCTCAGGCTCATGCCTAGCATCTCTGCCTCCACAGTTCTCCATCATGTGGCTTTTGGCCAGCCTTGCTTTCACTTTCCCACTGGAGTCCACAACACGGCAGCTGAGGCAATGGTGTCTGAGGATGTGGCCAACCTAATTCCAACATCTATGATGGTACACATGTCCTCTTGGTGGCTCTGAATTAGTTGTCTAATGTATTGCACTTATATTAGCATTCACAAAAAAAGTTTTTAGAGCTTTTCAAAGTTCACAAATTTAGATGAAACATTGTTGACCAGTGTTAGTCAGTTATATAGCTAACACATGAAGTCGGTCTGATGTTTTGTGCCTTATTTCATTCTGCCTTTAGCAGATGCTGGGTAAACAAGCTGTACGTATACAATTTACGTGATAAACTCTGTTCTTTAATTTGTTCATAAATTTAGTGCGTGTTCTTTAGTTTTTTTACGTGGCCTTTTTTAAACAAATATTAATGTATTTTTCTAATTCAGATTTTGCACTGAACATTTGAAAATTGATTTTTTTCCCACTTAGCCTCAGTTCTTCTCTTTCCTCAAGTTCATTACAGGGCCATATGAGGACATCTGTTTTCATACATTCATTGTATGAGGCATCTGTGTTTCTATTGATAAATTATTCTATTAAGTATTTTTGTTCCTCAAAGGTGTATTGCTGTCTGATTTATATATTTATGAGATGGATAACAATGTTATTGAAAGTAACTATGGGTTTATCACTTACATATGATTTCTTTTTAGACCCCGGAGCCAACACCAAGACCTGATCGTATTAGTAAAGACTTCAAAGTAGAATTCCCCAGTATTGAAGTTGGGAGCAGGACAGTTGTCAGCAAGAGGAAAAAAAAGGAGGCATCAAACAACATGGAAAATGTTCAGTTGGATGGTGAGGTAGGTAACAGTTTTGTCTATGCATAGGAAGAAGTATTAACCTACTTTGTTCTCTACAAGACTCCTATAAAAAGTAGAGCCATGCAAGCTTTAGAATGGAACCCACAAAGGAAGCGGAAGTTGGTGCAAAAAGGAATACTTAGAAATATCAGTGAAAGAGGAAATAGATAGTGTAAGCAATCTGTGGCCAGAGCTACGGGGAATAAGTCACTGACCACAGGAACATTTTTCTGTTTTAATTCCACCCCCTTCCCAGCAAAGGTGCCGGTGTGGCCGATGGGATATACGCTAATGATGATGATGATTATTGTATAATGGGTTCGTGTCACTACCCTAAACAGTAGGCAGCTCTTTTGGTTGATGGTATTAGGATGACTTCTTTCTCAACACAACGACAACAATTCACAACAGTGTATAACTGACAATTGATGGATGATTTCAATTATCGATGAGTGACTTCACTCGGACAGCGATGGGAATTAATGTTGAAGACTTTGTTTTACACGATCACATCAAAAGTTGAAAATATGATATGCCCAACCTTCCTCGTGAGGCTGGCAGCCCCTTATACAGCAAAACTCCTGTAGATAATTGATACTGTCATTCTTACTTTCACTCTATGTTCACGGTCGCTGCTTCTGTATTCAATACTGTCTCTAGTATCTATGGTGGTCATAGTTTGAGAACCACTTCTGTATTCAATACTGTCTCTAGTATCTATGGTGGTCATGGCTTGAGAACCACTTCTGTATTCAATACTGTCTCTAGTATCTATGGTGGTCATGGCTTGAGAACCACTTCTGTATTCAATACTGTCTCTAGTATCTATGGTGGTCATAGTTTGAGAACCACTTCTGTATTCAATACTGTCTCTAGTATCTATGGTGGTCATGGCTTGAGAACCACTTCTGTATTCAATACTGTCTCTAGTATCTATGGTGGTCATGGCTTGAGAACCACTTCTGTATTCAATACTGTCTCTAGTATCTATGGTGGTCATGGCTTGAGAACCACTTCTGTATTCAATACTGTCTCTAGTATCTATGGTGGTCATAGTTTGAGAACCACTTCTGTATTCAATACTGTCTCTAGTATCTATGGTGGTCATGGCTTGAGAACCACTTCTGTATTCAATACTGTCTCTAGTATCTATGGTGGTCATGGCTTGAGAACCACTTCTGTATTCAATACTGTCTCTAGTATCTACGGTGGTCATGGCTTGAGAACCACTTCTGTATTCAATACTGTCTCTAGTATCTATGGTGGTCATAGCTTGAGAACCACTTCTGTATTCAATACTGTCTCTAGTATCTATGGTGGTCATAGCTTGAGAACCACTTCTGTATTCAATACTGTCTATAGTATCTATGGTGGTCATAGTTTGAGAACCACTTCTGTATTCAATACTGTCTCTAGTATCTATGGTGGTCATAGTTTGAGAACCACTTCTGTATTCAATACTGTCTCTAGTATCTATGGTGGTCATAGCTTGAGAACCACTTCTGTATTCAATACTGTCTGTAGTATCTATGGTGGTCATGGCTTGAGAACCACTTCTGTATTCAATACTATCTCTAGTATCTATGGTGGTCATAGTTTGAGAACCACTTCTGTATTCAATACTGTCTCTAGTATCTATGGTGGTCATAGTTTGAGAACCACTTCTGTATTCAATACTGTCTCTAGTATCTATAGTGGTCATAGTTTGAGAACCACTTCTGTATTCAATACTGTCTATAGTATCTATGGTGGTCATAGTTTGAGAACCACTTCTGTATTCAATACTGTCTCTAGTATCTATGGTGGTCATGGCTTGAGAACCACTTCTGTATTCAATACTGTCTCTAGTATCTATGGTGGTCATAGTTTGAGAACCACTTCTGTATTCAATACTGTCTCTAGTATCTATGGTGGTCATAGTTTGAGAACCACTTCTGTATTCAATACTGTCTCTAGTATCTATGGTGGTCATAGTTTGAGAACCACTTCTGTATTCAATACTGTCTCTAGTATCTATGGTGGTCATAGTTTGAGAACCACTTCTGTATTCAATACTGTCTCTAGTATCTATGGTGGTCATAGTTTGAGAACCACTTCTGTATTCAATACTGTCTCTAGTGTCTATGGTGGTCATGGCTTGAGAACCACTTCTGTATTCAATACTGTCTCTAGTATCTATGGTGGTCATAGTTTGAGAACCACTTCTGTATTCAATACTGTCTCTAGTATCTATGGTGGTCATAGTTTGAGAACCACTTCTGTATTCAATACTGTCTCTAGTATCTATGGTGGTCATAGTTTGAGAACCACTTCTGTATTCAATACTGTCTCTAGTGTCTATGGTGGTCATGGCTTGAGAACCACTTCTGTATTCAATACTGTCTCTAGTATCTATGGTGGTCATAGTTTGAGAACCACTTCTGTATTCAATACTGTCTCTAGTATCTATGGTGGTCATAGTTTGAGAACCACTTCTGTATTCAATACTGTCTCTAGTATCTATGGTGGTCATAGTTTGAGAACCACTTCTGTATTCAATACTGTCTCTAGTATCTATGGTGGTCATAGTTTGAGAACCACTTCTGTATTCAATACTGTCTCTAGTATCTATGGTGGTCATGGCTTGAGAACCACTTCTGTATTCAATACTGTCTCTAGTATCTATGGTGGTCATAGTTTGAGAACCACTTCTGTATTCAATACTGTCTCTAGTATCTATGGTGGTCATGGCTTGAGAACCACTTCTGTATTCAATACTGTCTCTAGTGTCTATGGTGGTCATGGCTTGAGAACCACTTCTGTATTCAATACTGTCTCTAGTGTCTATGGTGGTCATGTCTTGAGAACCACTTCTGTATTCAATACTGTCTCTAGTGTCTATGGTGGTCATAGTTTGAGAACCACTTCTGTATTCAATACTGTCTCTAGTATCTATGGTGGTCATAGTTTGAGAACCACTTCTGTATTCAATACTGTCTCTAGTATCTATGGTGGTCATAGTTTGAGAACCACTTCTGTATTCAATACTGTCTCTAGTATCTATGGTGGTCATGGCTTGAGAACCACTTCTGTATTCAATACTGTCTCTAGTATCTATGGTGGTCATAGCTTGAGAACCACTTCTGTATTCAATACTGTCTCTAGTATCTATGGTGGTCATGGCTTGAGAACCACTTCTGTATTCAATACTGTCTCTAGTATCTATGGTGGTCATGGCTTGAGAACCACTTCTGTATTCAATACTGTCTCTAGTATCTATGGTGGTCATAGTTTGAGAACCACTTCTGTATTCAATACTGTCTCTAGTATCTATGGTGGTCATAGTTTGAGAACCACTTCTGTATTCAATACTGTCTCTAGTATCTATGGTGGTCATAGTTTGAGAACCACTTCTGTATTCAATACTGTCTCTAGTATCTATGGTGGTCATGGCTTGAGAACCACTTCTGTATTCAATACTGTCTCTAGTATCTATGGTGGTCATAGTTTGAGAACCACTTCTGTATTCAATACTGTCTCTAGTATCTATGGTGGTCATGGCTTGAGAACCACTTCTGTATTCAATACTGTCTCTAGTATCTATGGTGGTCATGGCTTGAGAACCACTTCTGTATTCAATACTGTCTCTAGTGTCTATGGTGGTCATGGCTTGAGAACCACTTCTGTATTCAATACTGTCTCTAGTGTCTATGGTGGTCATGGCTTGAGAACCACTTCTGTATTCAATACTGTCTCTAGTGTCTACGGTGGTCATGGCTTGAGAACCACTTCTGTATTCAATACTGTCTCTAGTATCTATGGTGGTCATAGTTTGAGAACCACTTCTGTATTCAATACTGTCTCTAGTATCTATGGTGGTCATAGTTTGAGAACCACTTCTGTATTCAATACTGTCTCTAGTATCTGTGGTGGTCATGGCTTGAGAACCTTCTGTACTCTAGTATTCTGTCATAGTTTCAATACTGTCTCTAGTATCTATGGTGGTCATAGTTTGAGAACCACTTCTGTATTCAATACTGTCTCTAGTATCTATGGTGGTCATAGTTTGAGAACCACTTCTGTATTCAATACTGTCTCTAGTATCTATGGTGGTCATGGCTTGAGAACCACTTCTGTATTCAATACTGTCTCTAGTATCTATGGTGGTCATAGTTTGAGAACCACTTCTGTATTCAATACTGTCTCTAGTATCTATGGTGGTCATAGTTTGAGAACCACTTCTGTATTCAATACTGTCTCTAGTATCTATGGTGGTCATAGTTTGAGAACCACTTCTGTATTCAATACTGTCTCTAGTATCTATGGTGGTCATGGCTTGGGAACTACTTCTGTATTCAATACTGTCTCTAGTATCTATGGTGGTCATGGCTTGGGAACTACTGCTGTATTCAATACTGTCTCTAGTATCTATGGTGGTTATGGCTTGAGAACCACTGCTGTTGATATTTTCTGCTGTCATCAAAATTCTTCATTTTTTGTGCAATCATTTGTCTTTCTAACTTTTGACATAATTCTTCTGACTCTGTCTCTTATTTCTTCTGTACTCTGCTTGGTGTATTTTGGTATAGACTGGCCTAACCGTCAGGGATGAAAATTTTAGCCAAAGTCTGTTATTTCCTACTTCTCCTAGGCTAGCTGCTGTCTATTGTTCCTGTCTTACACTATACAGTTTATCAATGTTGATAACACTCAACATACCTGATGGTCTTGTAAATTCACACATTCTTGAAACGGCAACACTGTCACTCTTGTCCACAGAATAATATAATATGAACTGTCATCTATAACTGTGGCGTACAAATGATTAAGGGGCTAGACCAGAGGTTTTCAAACTTTTTTGGTCCTTGGCTCCCTTGACCTGTGCATAAATCACCGCGGCTCCTCTCTATACTACGAAGATCTATATTTATTGATGGACCTTGGCTCATAATATCGAGCCCAACACTTTTCCCAAGCCACTGCGACGCCCTTAGCCGAGGGCCGCGACGCCCCTGGGAGCCGCGCCGCACAGTTTGAAAACCCCTGGGCTAGACAATAGTTTTATACTTTTCTGTCATCACAGAAGCTACCTAATTACTTGGGCTTATTGTCCGATGATACCCCTAAATTGCGCTTGCCACTATAAATTTGAACACAAGCAAAAATTGCTTCCTAACGCTAATTGCGTTTCAAATCGGATTGACTATATTTTGTAAAATGATTTCCAACAATAACTATTTCCCGAACATTCTAGAACAAAACAGTTCACTCGAAATATAAATATCCCGTGCAAGCTTAACTTCGCTCAGCTATCCAAACCAGAAATTCCAAACTAAAAACGAGATATTTTCTCAAGGGGTGTAAAACACTACTGTTGATGGATAATCGCCCTTCGCTAATAAATCATATAAGTCATGGATTTTTACCCTTTAATTTAAAATATAAGTCCGTTCAATTTACCTTATGCAAATTTATGAAACCGGATTTCTGACCCACAAGCTTCCTATTACACCGAGTTCGAACCATGGTACCGACACGCTCCACTCTACCTGACTCTGCTCTTTGAGTTAGGGAAGAAACAGGCTATGAGGAAGGGAACTGGTCACCCCACCTCTCAATGCTGGACCTAGTATGCTGAAGCCTCTAACACTTCACTCCCCTACAGCAGTATCTGCTATGGTACTACCTTTTACTGTCAGTACCTCCTTTACCAATAGGGTCCACTTCATCTTTCTTACTTCTAGAGTATTGCTTATTATCACTCCCTTTACTCTGAGTCTCACCTTTAACACTATTTGCCATCAGCCATCCCTTTGCCATCATCTCTACTTGTTATTTCTTCGTATATCATCATCATTACCCTTCAGCACCCCAAGAAGCATAGACCTGCAACAAACTTATACCAAGTCTTCCTATCCTGTGACATAGACCTTCAACAAACCCCAAGTCTTCCTGTCCTGTGACATAGACCTTCAACAAACGTATACCAAGTCTTCCTGTCCCCTGTCATCAGGTCAAGGTCTTTACATGACTTCTTCATCCCTTTCATGTCTGTCTTCAGTTCTCTTCTCCATGTGTTCTTTGGTCTCCTTCCTCTCTTACCCTGGTGATTCCAGAACAAGGACTGCCTTGTAATGCTATCAACAGGTTTCCTCACTGTGTCTCCTATCCATCGCCAGTGTCTTCTTCTCATCTCTTATTCCATTGACATCTGTCTGGTTCTTGTCATCATTTCCACATTGGTGATCTTGTCATACCATTTCAGTCCTTCTGTTCTGTGCGAGCACCCATTTATAAAAGTCTGTAACTTCCCAGGTGTTGTTGTTTACTATATCTTCTTTTACTTTTTAATTCTTACCTTCAGCCTTCTTTCATTGCATATCTTTATTCAATCTTCCTTTATATTTGATCTCTTACTTTCAGCCATCCTTTATTCTGTATCTTTATTCAATCTTCCTTCACTTTGGATCCCTTATCTTCAGCCTTCTTTTACTCTATTTCTTTATTGTCTTGCTTTACTTTTGATTCCTTACCTTTGGTCTCCCTTTACCATCAGTTTGCCATATGATAAATATTCCTTTTACCAATTATTCCTTTAATATTCCTCTGCCATTGAGCTATCATTATCATCAGTCACCTCCACAAGAGGTGCAGATTGGCAGCCTGGGTTTCACATACCCAATTGAGAGAGAAGCTGTTGGGTTACGAAAGAAGCCTGAAACAGACCACTGACTGACTGAATGAGAGAAATAGATACAGACGTTTGACATTTTGAATTTTAACGTTTTTTCTTGTAGTTTGAAATTTTTAGAATCAATAGTGTATTAAGCCACATGTAGTTCTGTGAGGAGACAATGAAAGAATAGGGCCACTGCTCCCAGAAGCATGTTACAAGAGATGATTGTCATGAGCTTTTGCATGTGACTGACAATCTCATCATGTAAAACAAAGTGATCTAGAAATTATCATTGCAAAATCTCATGACCGCTTTAGATGTAGGTTTTCTGGATGAGGACCAGCAGCAATGGTGGTTGCATGCTCCACAGGGGGTGAAAAGGGAAGTGATGAATAATTTATAAATACTTTTGTTGTAATCGTGGTCCTCATACAGTAAGAGTCTGCTTCGTATTTTTTCTATCAGGAAGCTGACAGTGACGATGAATGGCAAAAGTTGATTGACCTTACAGACCAAGAAGGTGACCCAGAGTACACATTACAACTTTTGGATGACGCACAAGCTATTGCTAAGTTACATGCTCGTCTTGTATCCAGCAGTGATCAGGTTTGTTTCTGCAGTAATGCGGTGAAATGTATTCTAAAAAAAAATTTTTTTTTAAACAATCAGTCTTTTGTTTATTGACATGACAAGTGTCACGCCATGGGGTGTAGGTGATCATGCTTCTCCACAACTTCCTATATCCAGCCATCATCAGCTGTCATCTCCACATCAGAGGTCGGCTACAGTGGATCTCCAATGTCTTCTGTCTCTTGTCTTGATGGTGTGCTCTGATAGACTCTTTCATGTCCAGCTCTTGGTGTTATCTTCCCACTTATAGCGCTGTCTTCCTCATGCACGTATGCCTTCAACTCTTCCTTGTATTACGGTTATAACAATGAGATGTTACGTCTTTTTACATGGCCAAAATATTTTAGCTGTCCAATTTTGATTTTCTGTACTTTTTGTCAATTCTGTTGTTGACTTCTTCCCATGCCCTGATGTTAAACTGTCTGGTGTTTTCTCCCTTTGTCGTCCTCTATGAATCTTTTTCCTTCAATCTTTCATTTTCTCTTCATATGTTTCTTCTTTCCATAACATGCGCAAAGAAAATGAAGTGCTTCCTTCTAATATGAGAAAAAAAAGCTTCATTTGCCCTTTGGCTTCTATCAGGACATCCCCATTGCTCTTATTAGCTGTCTGTAGTATTATTAACATGCTTCTGTAAAACCACATCTCTGTGGCCTCTAGTGCCTTTTGGTACATGTTGTTTGTTTATTAATTAAAGAAGCATTTGTAATAACCGTAACACTTCAGAATGATGGCAAATTTGTTTTTGTACTGGTTTTCTTTTTTCTTGTCTTTTTATTTTCCCCATTACTTTTCAACATTGTTGTCACACTGAGACAAAATATTATCAACATTGTTGTCACACTGAGACAAAATATTATCAACATTGTTCTCACACTTAGACAAAATATTATCAACATTTTTGTCACACTTAGACAAAATATTATCAACATTGTTGTCACACTTAGACAAAATATTATCATCATTGTTGTCACACTTAGACATAATATTATCAACATTGTTGTCACACTTAGACAAAATATTATCAACATTGTTGTCACACTTATACAAAATATTATCAACATTGTTGTCACACTTAGACAAAATATTATCAACATTGTTGTCACACTTAGACAAAATATTATTATCATTGTTGTCACACTTAGACATAATATTATCATCATTGTTGTCACACTTAGACAAAATATTATTATCATTGTTGTCAGACTTAGACAAAATATTATCAACATTGTTGTCAGACTTAGACAAAATATTATCAACATTGTTGTCACACTGAGACAAAATATTATCAACATTGTTGTCACACTGAGACAAAATATTATCAACATTGTTCTCACACTTAGACAAAATATTATCAACATTTTTGTCACACTTAGACAAAATATTATCAACATTGTTGTCACACTTAGACAAAATATTATTATCATTGTTGTCACACTTAGACATAATATTATCAACATTTTTGTCACACTTATACAAAATATTATCAACATTGTTGTCACACTTAGACAAAATATTATCAACATTGTTGTCACACTTAGACAAAATATTATTATCATTGTTGTCACACTTAGACATAATATTATCAACAATGTTGTCACACTTAGACATAATATTATCAACATTGTTGTCACACTTGGAGCCGTGGTAGCATAGTGGTTAGTGCACTGGCTTCCTAGCTCAGTGGTCTATGGTTCGATCCCCAGATGAGGTGGGATATTTTTAGGCCGCAAACGGCTCCTGGGTCGACCCAGCCCCAACTAGGTACCAGAGCAACTCTGGGAAGGTTAAGGCTGACCACATCACCCCTAGAGTGCCGATGGTCAAGAAAATATGGGCCTAACACCATATTCCCAATATGCCTCAATGGGCGTGTAACGGGATCCCTCCCCCTTGTCACACTTATACAAAATATTATCAACATTGTTGTCACACTTAGACAAAATTGTCTTTGAAAACATCTCTGTCTTACTTACTTGAGACTAACTGTTGTTAGGTGACAGACTGTATGCTGGAAGGAGCATCAAGACTAAGATCTGTACTTAAAGTCATCATCAATATTGTCACGCTCAAATGGTGAGGAAAATTGTGTTATATGGCTACTGGTTCGTTTGTTTTGTTGTCATGGTTTTTTTCCGGTTTATTTTTAAGAAGTCAAGAAGAAACCTGTAAATTTGAAAAAAATGTTATTCAGGAAATAATTTTAACATTTTGAGACTAGACCTGGGTTGGAGAGAACAAATGAGAAGATTAATATTAATTAATATTTTTATGTGAACATTTTATTAGAAATAAATACAGCATCTGTATAAATAACAAAATTGTCCTCAAGGTGTACAGCATATAAAAACAACCAAAACTTTACAGACTATCATAAATGGGGCTCACATAGAATAGAAAGATTAAAATTAATGCCAGCATCTTTTTCTCACATCTTTTTCCACTGATTCTTGCCAGGTTCTTATTTAATGTTCTTTGTGTTAATAATTGTTTTCAGATGTTCATTTACGATTATTTAATTTGCCTTTATTTTGTTGATTAATTGTTTTACTGTCTTTATAGTTTCTTCTTCCTCGTACGCTCTCAGACGTCTACTTGAATATTTTCAAAGAAAGCATTGGTCAGCTTGAGGCTATTTGTATCTCCATAGAGTTAGCCTGGCAGGACCTTACGGAGTTAGAGACATTCTTCTTACGTTTTAATGGTGTCCTCATCAAGCAGCGTACATTGCACTGTTTCATTAGACCTGTGCCTCAGTGCATCCAATTTCAACAGGCATTTATGTCGGGTTGCCTTCCTTAGCCTTTGACTGTCCCAAGCCTACCTGCAAGGCAGCAGTATTATATCTCCATTTCATTTCTCTCTAAAAAAAAACGTGGAAATTTGTTATCAAAATTTAAGTCGCCATCTTGACAAGGGAGATCACTCAATTTTGTTTGACATTTTATTTTACTTTTAAGTGTCCTTATCGTGGCCATCATGTTTCCTTTTCCACTCTTTATGGAATATTGAGCCACGATTGCATTATAATCTAGTGACGTCTGCACCAAAGCCCCTCATGGGCTCTTGCAGTGGTGATTTGTGTAGCAACTTGTACATAATGACATTGTGAACTTCATGCACAACAGCACCTTAGTCACCTATTACAACATGCTTGTTGATTTGATTATTATTTTTATATCCATATGCCATACTTTTATTTTGTAACTTGATTACTTTCTGGTGTTCTTATACCATCAATCAGTCAATACCCTTTAGCTCCCCAAGGAGCATAGGCCTTCAACAAACACATACCAAGTCTTCCTGTCCCGTGCCATCCGCTCAAGTTCTTTCCATGTTTTCCTCATCATTTTCACCTCTGTATCCAGTTCTCTTCTCCATGTGTTTTTTAGTCTACCGCTGCCTCTCTTTCCCTGTGGTTTCCAGAACAAGGACTGCCTTGTAATGCTGTCAACAGGTTTCCTCAATGTGTGTCCTATCCATCGCCAGCGTCTTCTTCTCAACTCTTGTTCCACTGGGACTTGTCTGGTTCTTGTCATCAATTCCACATTTGTGACTTTGTCATACCATTTCAGTCTTTCTATTCTACGCAAGCACCCGTCTGTAGCTTTTTGGTTGTTGTTTTTGTTGCTCTTGATGTCTCAGAGCCATACAATAGGACTGACTTGACATTTGAGTTGAAGATTCTTATTTTCTTGTTGGACTTGATTTCTCTTGTTCTCCGTATGTTTCCCAATGCAATGAAAGCTCCTCTTGCTTTTTGTATTCTTGTTTTGATATCACTGTCTGTCCCTCCAACTTTGTCTATATTACTGCCAAGATATGTGTACAATTCTACATCTTTTAATGGTGTTTATTCAAGCTCAACCTTGTTACCTGTTCTTGCATTTATTCTCATAATCTTTGTCTTTTCCCTGTGTATTTTCAGGCCCACTTGTTGTGACCTCTCATCGAGAATTTTCATTTTGTCTTGCATCTGATTATGTTTATGGGACAGAAGAGCCAAATCATCTGCAAAATCCAGATCATCAAGCTGTTTAGTCAAATTCCATTGAATTCCATTTCTGTTCTTAAACCGTAATGTAGTTTTATGTTGTGGTGCATTTGTACTGTGGCTTAATTTTGTTTTCTTAAGCTGTAATTTTTTATTTTGTGTTTTGTTTTTGTTTTTTCTTTATGATACTGTTTATTTTATTGCTCTTGTTAATATGATTTAATTATTTTTAGTGTATTTGTCTTGTTCTTTGATCCTGGGCCTTGGCTGTCAAAGCAGTCAGTGGCCATCACACCTGGTGGTGTCTTGTAAGGCAGCAAAAAAACTACTTCCACTTTGTTCAGTTCGTGGCTATCCTTCATACAGTGCCCCAGCTCTGGTTCATTCTTTGCATCTCAGCCTCCACAGTTCTCCGCCAAAAGTCTGTTCTCGCTTTACTCATTCTGTTGTTGGTGTATTTGCTTGTTCCGCCGTCTAGTGTTACTATGCATCCTAGGTATGTAAATCTGCCCATCTGGCCAGCTTCTGGTTCCTTATTTTTATGGGCTCAGGACTGCCCACATTGAGTGGCATGACCTCTGTCTTCTTTAGATTTATGTTCAGACCCACCTAATGGCTATACTTATTCAGTCTATCTGTTTTTTCATGGATACGTTGATGTGAATGTGCGAGTAGTGTAATTTCATCTGCATATTCCAGGTCTTTCAGTGTAGATAACTTTGTCCATCTAGTTCCTCTTGGACTGCCCTCGATTGGCAGGCACATCACCCAGTCTATGACTGTCCAAAATAAGAATGTTGACAAGGGGCATCCCTGTCGTACTCCTGTCTTCACCTCAAAGGTTAGGTTGCTCAACCCAACACTGCATGTAAAGTTAGCATAGAGGCATTTTATGATGGAAACAATGCAGTGTATTTTTAATGTGTGATTTTTAATGTTACTTTAGTGTCATAATGTAGTGATTTAGTTATTATTTTAATGCCTCTTTACTGTGGTTTAATTGTTTTGAAACTTTATATACTGTAATTTAATTATTTCTTTGCCATCCTAATAATGTCAGTGAAGTTTCCAGAATAGTGACTTTTTGTGAAGGCGTAGAAATTCCCTCCAGACTTTTGGATTTGTTGAGAGAAATCTTTGACAGCACTACAGTCAAACAGGTGCTGCCTTGTTGTGTTCATGTAATCATCTGCACTTGCTGTAAAGATTACTGTTTTTTTTTTTGTTTTTTTTTTAAACAGTTTGTGAGATTCATGTTGCATGTTGAACAGATAAATGCTAAGAGAGACATAAAAAGTATGTAGGACCAAATTTATGATGCCAGGTCAAGAGAGCACCTGGGACGATAATTCACAAGGGTCACAAATAGCTGAGACTGGAATTGAGAATGAGCTGTCAGCTCCATTTAAATGCTCCCAAAGTGAGCATCTCAAATAGCCTCTGTCCGCAGAAGTCCAACTGACAGCCTTCTCACAGTGGGACTGATTTAACCAACAGGAGAAAGGGCAAGGGTGTGTGTCTGACTTGAATCACAGTGTCCTGGGTATATGAGGCTCACAAACCTTTGCGTGGCAAATCAATTAGGACAAGGAAAACTCCACTTCCTACCACCTGCTGCCTTGTCTGGAGGCTGTCAAAGGCTAAGGAAAAACAACCAGAATAAAATACTTTCTGGCAGCGGTTGTGTTAGGCCAAATGAATCAGATACTGCAACCCAGTTGTAAACTATGACACAATGTATCATATGCTCAACCAATAGAGGAACTTTCTCTCCAACAGTGTTGGCTCCATGAGAAAAACAGATTGACAACATGACCTTTACCAACCCCTTTGAGGGAGACACTATGGTGATGAGAGAAACTTGAGGCATTCTGTCCACTTTATAAGAGGTGGTTTAATGATGTTGAACAAAGGAGAAGAAATCTAAACAATGAGAAACTGTAGATATGTTGAACTTGAACATATCTGCCTTGCCAATATGGAGACTTAACTTTTGACGTTAGTGATTCTCTACATGTTTTTTTAGAATCCAGTCAGACAGTGAGACCACACTGCTGCCTTGCAGGTAGGCTGGGGACAGTCAAAGGCTAAGGCAGGCAACCCGACATAAATGCCCGTTGAAATCGGATGTACTGATTTCGATTTCTGTCCCTTTGTCAACGATTCAAAAGTGTTGTGATCCAATGGATCCCATCTCATTGTACGAGGGGAAGTCAGTAAGTAGGTTACAAACTGATATGGGGAAGCTGAAAATGGTATTTGGTAGTTTCTAAAGGTATCATTAGGCGACAGTATCATCCAGCTTTATGATTAGCTTAGGTAGCCAACTGCTAGGTGTCGCATGCGCAGAGCAGATAAAAATGGCGACCGTGCTCGTGGAGTGTACAAACGAAGAGCAGCGCGCTGTTGGGCGGTTTTTTTTTGGCAAAAGGACTTCCTGCAAAGGATATTCATAAGGAAATGTTTGTGGTGAGAATGTGAATACTGCATCGTACTGTGAAGTTCTGTTGATGCTTCGGGATGCAATTCGAAGAAAACGCCCAGGCCTACTGGCTAAAGGAGTACTGCTCCATCACAACAATGCCAGACCACAAACGGCTCGATTAACTAGGGTGTCAAATTCTTCAACATCCGCCTTACAGTCCCGACTTAGCCCCGAGTGATTTCACCTGTTTGGTCCACTAAAAGCTCACCTTGGTGGTAAACATTTCGCTGGTGATGCAGAGGTTGAACGTGAGGTGCGAATGTGGATGAGACAGCAGAGCACACACTTCTGTGCTGCAGGTTTCGAAGCACTAATACAGCAATGGGATAAGTGTATCAATGTTGGTGGAGATTATGTTGAGAAATAAAGGGGAAATGTAAGTGCAATAATACATGGTGTTCAAGTTCGTATCTCAGTTAATTTTTTTTTCATAACCATTTGTAACTTACTGACTTCCCCTCGTAACATCACTGGCAATGAAGAGGCTGACAGAATGGCAAAAGAAGGTTCACATCTACCTCAGCCTGATGCAAGCATAACTTTTGAGGAGGCAAAGAGTTTTATCAGAATCAGATACAAAAATAAATGGAATGTAGAACATCCAGGGCACACACAGAATGATGCTTACTACCAGCTCCACAGAAGAGAACAAGTGGTAATCTTCAGACTCCGCACTGGCCATAACAGATTGAGATACCATCTATTCAACAAGCTAAAGATAGGAACTACCGATCAGTGTAACTGTGGCACTGATAAAATGACTGCTGAACATCTGCTTCAAAGTTGCCCCTTATATGTGGTACAGAGAAAGTGCATATGGCCGACGCCAGCTCCTTTCGTGGAAAAGCTTTACGGGGATTCAAATAGCCTCAAACTGACTACTGCTTTCTTTGAGAACATTCAAGTGGACGTCTGAGAGTGTACGAAGAAGAAGAACATATCTGCATTAAAGAAACTTGGAACTTTGAAATTCAAAAGAAAAATAATTGATATTCTTGAATAATTAAATGCAGTAAAATGACCAGATTTAAGACAAATCTGTGAGGTAAAAGTAACAGAAAAAAAAATGAAATGGAGGCCCCTACAAGTCAGTCCTTGTTCTGGAATCCCCAGTGAAAGCTACCTCAGCCTGGTACAAGTATAACTTTTGAAGAGGCAACAAGTTTTATCAGAATTCATATACAGAATCAAATGAGATGCAGAGCCTCCAAGCCACACACAAAATGATGCATATTACCAGCTCAGCAGAAGAGTACAAGTGATAATCTTCAGACTCCGCATGGGCCACGACAGATTGGGGTACCATCTATTCAACAAGCTAAAGATAGAAACTACCGATGAGTGTAACTTTGGCACCGATAAAATAACTGCTTAACATCTGCTTCAAAGATGCCCAACATATGAAGAACAAACCGCACAATTGGCCGTCACCAGTACCATTCCTGGAAAAACGCTATAGAAATGCAAATAGCCTGAAGCTGACCACTAACTTTCTTTGAAAATATTCAAGTAAACGTCTAAGAGTGTACAAAGAAGAAGAATCCCCAGGGTAAGTGAGACCAACAAACACATGGCAAAGGGAACTGGATAGTACAAACACTAAATTAAAAATATATGAGAGCTGCATAACTTCTGTACAGTGCAGAATGCTGGAGAGTAACACAAAAGGAAATGTCCAAATTGTCCTTTAGCCACACAACAGGCCTAAGGAAAATTCTTCAAATTTTCTGGCCGAACACTATCATCAACCAAGAACTGCTAACTCTGAGCCACCAAGAGGACATGCGCACCATCATAGCGGGTAGACGCTGGAATTAGGTTGGCCACATCCTCAGTAGAGACCCTGACACCATCATCAGAACTGCCATGCTATGGACTTCAGAAGGATAGCGAAAACAAGAATGGTCAAAAGCCACTTGGCAGAGAACTGTGGAGATGGAGATGCTGACCATGAACCAGAGCTGGGGCACCACATGAAGGATGGCTGCTGACCGAGCAAAGTGGAGGCAGTTTGATGCTGCCCTACCAGACACCACCAGTCGTGATGGTCTGATTGTTTGCCAGTCAGTGACCAAGGACCAAAGAAAAGAGAGAAGGGAACTGAAAACCATCTTTAAAGGGATAAAGAAGACATGGAAAGACCTTGAATGGTTTGCACACGACAGGAAGTTCTTAGCGTGAATTTATTTAAGGCCTGTTCTTCATAGGGACCTGATGGGTATTGAATGAATGAATAATTGAATGAAATCGTCATCATCTGGTGCCATCTTCACTTCTAAAGTCGATTGCAGTGGGTCTCCAACGTGTACTATCTCTTGTCTTGATGGTGCACTCTGATGGACTCTTTCCTGTCAAATCTCTTAATGTTATCTTCCCACTTACAGTGCTGTCAACATCTTGCACATTTGCCTTCAACTCGGCCTTCTGTTATTGTCTTCAGTAAGGATTAGGTTTTTTTTATATAGCCAAAATATTTTAGCTGTCTTCTTTTGATCTCCTTCATTAATTCTCTTTTCATTCCTAGCTTTTTTTAGAACTTCTTTATTTGTTTTCTTCTCTTTTCATGAGACGTGCCCCATTCTTAAATGAATGAAATACTTGTCTACTAATAGTATTGTCACTGGTTTTTTTTTGTCCCTGAATGAACTCAACACACACACTGTCACATACACACTGTTGTCAGTCAGAATGAACTCAACACACACGGTCATATACACACTGTTGTCAGTCAGAATGAACTCACACACACAGTCACATACACACTGTTGTCAGTCAGAATGAACTCACACACACACAGTCACATACACACTGTTGTCAGTCAGAATGAACTCACACATACAGTCACAAACACACTGTTGTCAATCAGAATGAACTCAACACACACACGCTCACATACACACTGTTGCCAATCAGAATGAACTCAACACACACATGGTCACATACACACTGTTGTCAGTCAGAATGAACTCACACACACGGTCACATACACACTGTTGTCAGTCAGAATGAACTCACACACATGGTCACATATACACTGTTGTCAGTCAGAATGAACTCACACACACGGTCACATACACACTGTTGTCAGTCAGAATGAACTCACACACACGGTCACATACACACTGTTGTCAGTCAGAATGAACTCACACACACGGTCACATACACACTGTTGTCAGTCAGAATGAACTCAACACACAAGGTCATATACACACTGTTGTCAGTCAGAATGAACTCACACACACGGTCACATACACACTGTTGTCAGTCAGAATGAACTCACACACATGGTCACATATACACTGTTGTCAGTCAGAATGAACTCACACACACGGTCACATACACACTGTTGTCAGTCAGAATGAACTCACACACACGGTCACATACACACTGTTGTCAGTCAGAATGAACTCACACACACAGTCACATACACACTGTTGTCAGTCAGAATGAACTCACACACATGGTCACATACACACTGTTGTCAGTCAGAATGAATTCACACACACGGTCACATACACACTGTTGTCAGTCAGAATGAACTCAACACACACACACTCACATACACACTGTTGCCAGTCAGAATGAACTCAACACACACACGGTCACATACACACTGTTGTCAGTCAGAATGAACTCACATACACACTGTTGTCAGTCAGAATGAACTCACACGCACAGTCACATACACACTGTTGTCAGTCAGAATTAACTCACACACACAGTCACATACACACTATTGTCAGAATGAACTCAACACACACACGCTCACATACACACTTGTCAGTCAGAATGAACTTACATACACAGTCACATACACACTTGTCAGTCAGAATGAACTCACACACACAGTCACATACACACTGTTGCCAGTCACAAGCACAGCCTTATATTAGTCACAACTAGGAGTTGTCATTTTCTTTCTTTGTCTCATCATTGACCCCTGGGAACTTCATAGGGCTTTATACATTATACTTACATGATTGCACATTTACCTTATGCCGTGATTTAATTGTTTCTTTAGTATAGTTGTATTGTAATATAAATATTTTTATTATTAATATTTGATATTCTGATGTAACTAGTGTAAAAGCCCATCATAAGAAGGGAATTAAATTCAAAAGCACCAATACTTAACTGCAATTTTAATTATTCAGATACTTTTGGAAAAACAATGTTAGTTGTGAACATTTAATTGGCAACTGCACCATCTTTGCTGACGTTTACGATTCAAGCGCATACAACTCTCTTGAGGTGTTTCGTTGTCCATTTTCTTTACATACACTCAACTTGTTGGAGGAAACACATGTGGAAATTTTACAAAAATATTTGTTTTGAATCCGGTGTTAAAGTCTGAACATGCATGCCGTTCGCAGTTAGATTTTATTGGCGCATGCACACCAACAGTTGCACAACTGTTCATGCACACCGTCATTTGCACATTATTCTTTGGTAAGTGTTATTATTTTTGGGAGAGTACATATAAGGGAAACAATACAATTAATGTCTAACTTTCAAACAAAGTTGCATCCCTTAGCGTTACACAGTGACAGAAAAAGCTGGGATTTTATATATATAGGATTTTTGCACTTCATTACAGAGTTATAATTACATATGTATTACTTTATGATCAGCAACCATGGGCACAGCAGATCCTAATTGACTTGGTGATAGCAGTCAATGCTTACTTTGCCAGCGAGATCAGCTGGACAGATTGGTCACAAGTTGATGAGAAAAAAAAGCTAGTGTGAGTTTTTGTCTGTTACTTAAAATTTTTTAAGAGATGGCTCTTGTAATTCCTTTTTTTGTTCATGCCTATCTGATTTTTAAAAAAATTTCTTTATTGATTAAAAATAAAATTTGTATGTTGCTGAGTTTCTGTTGTTTGTTTTTAATGATGAGGGCAGAGTACCTAATTTAATGCTTAAGGACTATGCTTTAGTTTTACCTAATTCTCTGCCACTGTGTCTCCACCTTGGTACAGTGGGAGAGTTTGTGTGTTCTCATTACCCCGAATGCTATGTTAGCTGCAGCATAGCTACTAACAGGGTTCCCAAGCCGAACAAGTCACAGGGTAGGGACCAGATCAAACTAGCACAACTTACTGCCCTGCAGGCAAGCTAGGGACACCCAAACACCAAAGAAAGCTAACCTGACAAAAATGCCTGTTGAAATCGGATGAACAGGACCACAGGCCTAACGAAACAGTGCATTCCATTTTCCGTACACAAGATGTTACTTTATCAACTTCATGTTAGTCTGCCCCAATGGCTCTAGAGGATCTCTGAGAAGACAAGTAAAAGGACCATGCATGCAGCAGGGGATGAAGTTATGTATGGAGCTGGAATCCTCACCACACAAAAAACAAATTGTTTCAGGAACCACCACTGTAGGAGCAGATTAATTGCTTTTGAGTAGGCTCTCTGCAAGGTTGCTACTGCGCAATAGCTCCGTGCTCTAATGGAGCAACAAAGAAGGATGGATGAATCTTGTTTGTCAGTCTGAGCCTCTGCATGGAGGCATATCTGGAATCATCCTTATATGACCACAAGCTACGCACAATGCTGCAGCATACATATGTGGCAGTGAACCTCTGTCTGTGAGGCTAATTACACCCTCATTGACTCTTGAGATCATCCACACTTCCAGGTATCCCCCCTGTGGTGAAATGTGTTGAAAACCCATCATTGCGCACTAAGCTTGGAGGAGTCACCTGAGCCCCAGTTGTAATTCTGGCTTTTTACCTTGTTGGCTGCTTGCAGGAGAATTTCACTATGGGCTCATGATGGGTAGGTGGAGCTGAAAAATGGCTCTATCTAGGATGTGACAATTTCTTGGGAGAGTCCAGAACCAGAGCACAGTATTTAAGCTCTGCATATGTGGAGAGCCACCTATGATAGCAAGGAATGCACTTGGGACCTGATGTGATGATCCTTTAAATGCAAGCTAAACTGGAGCTCATGACTTCAACTCAGCATGTTTCAGAATGGCAGAAAAGCCACGGGAAAATCCTAGATCAACAGTGTAGACAATACCAAGGAGTTGTCAACGTGGTATTGCTGCAAAAGAGCAAGAAGCTCAACAGTCCTTGTTAAACAACAAGAGTCTGAGCCTTGCGTGTGTTGGTCTTAATCTTGTGTGTATAGGTCTAAACCATGTGTGTGCTGATCTAAACCTTGTGTGTGTTGGTCTAAATCTAGTGTATGTTAGTCTAAACCTTGTGTGTGTTGGTCTTAACCTTGTGTGTATTGATCTTAACCTTGTGCATGTTGATCTTAACCTTGTGCGTGTTGATCTTAACCTTGTGCTTGTTGATCTTAACCTTGTGTGTGTTGATCTTAACCTTGTGTGTGTTGATCTTAACCTTGTGTGCATGTTGATCTTAACCTTGTGTGTGTTGATCTTAACCTTGTGTGTGTTGATCTTAACCTTGTGTGCATGTTGATCTTAACCTTGTGCGTGTTGGTCTTAACCTTGTGTGTGTTGATCTTAACCTTGTGTGTGTTGATCTTAACCTTGTGTGTGTTGATCTTAACCTTGTGCATATTGATCTTAACCTTGTGCGTGTTGATCTTAACGTTGTGCGTGTTGGTCTTAACCTTGTGTGTGTTGATCTTAACCTTGTGTGTGTTGATCTTAACCTTGTGTGCGTGTTGATCTTAACCTTGTGTGTGTTGATCTTAACCTTGTGTGTGTTGATCTTAACCATGTGTATATTGGTCTTAACCTTGGGTGTGTTGGTTTGAATCTTGTTTTGGTTTAAATATTTGTTCATCTTCTTTACCTTAGAAACATTCCTAAGGTTTATCTATGAATAAAAGATTAATTTTTCATTTGAAACAAAAGAATCATTTTGTGTATTTATAATCCATTTTAAGCCAGAAAGTTGTCACAACTCTAATCTTGTATCCTGTACATCTTGTTATCATTGGTATATTCATCTGTTTCTATAGAGTGGTCACTTACAACAATGCTGTCCACTCATTCTGGTCACTGATACCAAGTCTGGTGAGAGAGAACATTGATGAGGGTCTCAGATTGTTGGAGCAGACTTTGTTGGTCAGTAAATGTTGCACTATCTTATCCTTGTCTTTCTCTTTCCTGTTACCTCTCTGTCTTGCTCTCTTTATCTCTCTCTGTTCCCCCCCCACTCTCTCTCTCTCTTTTTTTTTTCTCTCACTTCCAAGCATTTATGATCCACCTTCCCTAGAGATGTTCAAGCCAAGTGTTACTCAATGTCTTACATATCACTTGTGTTTGTTTTTTTCCCAAATTTAAATTTCCTGGGAGTCAGGAAGAGCTTTAGAGTATTTCCCAGGCCCAGAAATGTTTGAAAAAAAACAAAACATTTATTTTTAAAATCTATTATCATCATCTGTAGGTTTAACACATCAACTACCGCGAGCCGGTGGAACCGGCTTTTGAAATCCTATCATTTGGACCGCGAGCCACTCAGAGCGTCGATCTAATTTTAGTAATAAAACAAATGAAAAATGTACTGAAACACTTTCTGATCTGGTTCGAGATTTTAAGTTGCCACTGGAAAACAAATTCCCAAAGCATGGTTGTTGTAGAACACTGGAAAATTGATATTATGTTCATATTTTTCAGCGTTTTGGGTTAGTTACCAAATCGTGTAAAACTGTTTACCGTGGCAACTAGTGATAGGACCACAAAAAATGCTTGTACATCTCGTCTAACGGCTGAATAGGCTAGAAATTTGTTTCAACAATTGACTGATAGATCTAGCGACGAGGACAAGAGTGAAAACGGTGTGCACATTGATTGAAATAGTGATTTTGGTAGAGATGGGGCGCAAGCAGTTATAATTGTGAAAATATTGCAAGTCCTCGGCCATCGGAGGGCTGTTAAATAGCAACAACCTCTATTAGAGTTACAAATGGTGCTTATTGTAATAGTACATTCATTTATCTTTAAAATGACGTGTAATTCATAAAAATCTGTAAACAATTACAAAAACTACAGCTTACTTTGTGCAAACACCTACAGGATGAAAATGGGGAAAAAATTTTATTCGGCCACAGTGTGTTTTTTAATTCGGTAGTTAATGTGTTAAAGTGAAGAAAATTTTAGGGTTATAACAAAGAATATATATATATATATATGGGGAGTTGCGGTAGCGCAGTAGTTAGTGCACTGGCTTTCTAGCTCAGTGGTCCATGGTTTGATCCTTAGTTGAGATGGGATTTTTTTAGACTGCAAATGGGACCTAAGACGCAACAAAAGTGAGGAATGCAGTCAGCGACCCATAGCTTGATTGCTTGCGTCAGGGTCAGCGAACCAGAGCTGACCAAGACCCTACTCCACCTCCAAGTGGTGGTCCTGGAAACAGGCTGCATCACTGCAGTCTGGCCGAGAGAGTAGGGATTGAAGAGAGAAGGCTAACCCGGTCCTAAAAAATGCCGTGCTGAAGTCGGATGTGTTGGTCGAAAGGCACAAATATTGCAGCTTCACTGTAAACGGACACTACGCAACCAACGTCCTTTTCAGGATGAATGAAGAAGAAAAAGAAGAAGACTGCAAATGGCTCCAGGGTCGACTCAGCCTCATAAATTGGGTACCAGAGCAACTCTGGGAATGCGGCCATCGTGATGCTCACCACATCACCCCTAGTGTGCTGATGGTCAAGAAAATATGGGCCTAACACCATATTCCCAATATGCCTCAATGGGCATATAACAGAATCCTTTACCTTATATATATATATATATATATATATATATATATATATATATATATATATATATATCTATATATATATATATATATATATATATATATATATGACAATAACAAAAGAAACATGGTCCTCCATTGACAAATACATACACTCAATTTAGTGTGCTCACAAGTTTTTGTTACTTGAAAAAAAAAAAATTGCACAGCTTGATATTTCGGGGCGTAAAAAATTTGAGGGAACACTGGTTCCCACCAGTCTCCGAAATAATAGGGCAACTGCTCCATCAGGTACATTATAAGAAATGGCTACAATGAGGTTGTGCATGGGCTGGCAATCTTATCGTGCAAAACAAACTGTTACAGATTCTTCTTCGTTCGTCCTGAAAAGGACGTTGGTTGCGTTGTGTCCGTTTACAGCGAAGCTGCGATATTTGCGCCTTTCGGCCGACACATCCGACTTCAGCATGGCATTTTTAGGACCGGGTTAGCCTTCCCTCTTCGATCCCTACTCACTCAGCCAGACTGCAGTGATGCAGCCTGTTTCCAGGACCACCACTTGGAGGTGGAGTAGGGTCTTGGTCAGCTCTGGTTCGCTGACCCTGACGCAAGCAGTCTAGTTATGGGTCGCTAACTGCATTCCTCACTGTTGACGCGTCTTAGGTCCCTTTACAGATACCACAGCTACAAGAGCACAAGGGCTTAGATAAAGGCTTTCCTACAAGAGTGCCAGCTGTATTGGTGGCTCCACCTTCCGTAAGAAGGAAATGAATGAAGCACTGACTGAATAAAAATAATGCTTCTCTGTAGCTCATGCTCATTGCTTACCTCATGTTGTTCCTGGAGGTGTCTGATAAGACAATGGGAGTATAGGACTATGCTCCCTCAAGCAGGTTGTACAAGGGTACTATGAGCTAATGACATGGGCCGAGCAACTCATCATGTAAAACAGATTGCTACAGAAGCTATCTCTGCAAGAGCATGTGAATGCTTGGTGCAGGCTTCCTGTAAGGGAGGAGCTGCAGTTGTGGTTCCATGCTGCATAAGGAGGGAGATGGAAAATAATGATGATACTCTTTGTTTATGTTTTCACTGTATTTCTGTTTTTAGTGTGTCATTTACCTGAGTGTTTTCACTGTATTTCTGTTACTAGTGTGTCATTTATCTGAGCTGATGATACTCTTTGTTTATATTTTCACTGTATTTCTGTTCCTAGTGTGTCATTTACCTGAGTGTTTTCACTGTATTTCTGTTCCTAGTGTGTCATTTACCTGAGCTGAGGATACTGTTTGTTTATGTTTTCAGTGTATTTCTGTTCCTAATGTGTCATTTACCTGAGTGTTTTCACTGTATTTCTGTTCCTAATGTGTCATTTACCTGAGCTGATGATACTCTTTGTTTATATTTTCACTGTATTTCTGTTCCTAGTGTGTCATTTACCTGAGCGTTTTTACTGTATTTCTGTTCCTAGTTTGTCATTTACCTGAGCTGATGATACTCTTTGTTTATATTTTCACTGTATTTCTGTTTCTAGTGTGTCATTTACCTGAGTGTTTTCACTGTATTTTTGTTCCTAGTGTGTCATTTGCCTGAGCTGAGGATACTGTTTGTTTATGTTTTCAGTGTATTTATGTTCCTAATGTGTCATTTACCTGAGTGTTTTCACTGTATTTCTGTTCCTAATGTGTCATTTACCTGAGCTGATGATACTCTTTGTTTATATTTTCACTGTATTTCTGTTCCTAGTGTGTCATTTACCTGAGTGTTTTCACTGTATTTCTGTTCTAATTGTGTGTCATTTACCTGAGCTGAGGATACTGTTTGTTTATGTTTTCAGTGTATTTCTGTTCCTAATGTGTCATTTACCTGAGTGTTTTCACTGTATTTCTGTTCCTAATGTGTCATTTACCTGAGCTGATGATACTCTTTGTTTATATTTTCACTGTATTTCTGTTCCTAGTGTGTCATTTACCTGAGTGTTTTTACTGTATTTCTGTTCCTAGTTTGTCATTTACCTGAGCTGATGATACTCTTTGTTTATATTTTCACTGTATTTCTGTTCCTAGTGTGTCATTTACCTGAGCGTTTTTACTGTATTTCTGTTCCTAGTTTGTCATTTACCTGAGCTGATGATACTCTTTGTTTATATTTTCACTGTATTTCTGTTTCTAGTGTGTCATTTACCTGAGTGTTTTCACTGTATTTCTGTTCCTAATGTGTCATTTACCTGAGCTGATGATACTCTTTGTTTATATTTTCACTGTATTTCTGTTTCTAGTGTGTCATTTACCTGAGTGTTTTCACTGTATTTCTGTTCCTAATGTGTCATTTACCTGAGCTGATGATACTCTTTGTTTATATTTTCACTGTATTTCTGTTTCTAGTGTGTCATTTACCTGAGTGTTTTCACTGTATTTCTGTTCCTAGTGTGTTATTTACCTGAGCTGATGATACTGTTTGTTTATGTTTTCAATGTATTTCTGTTCCTAGTGTGACATTTACCTGAGTGTTTTTACTGTATTTATGTTCCTAGTGTGTCATTTACCTGAGTGTTTTTACTGTATTTCTGTTCCTAGTGTGTCATTTACCTGAGTGTTTTCACTGTATTTCTGTTCCTAGTGTGTCATTTACCTGAGCTGATGATACTGTTTGTTTACGTTTTCAATGTATTTATGTTCCTAGTGTGTCATTTAACTGAGTGTTTTCACTGTATTTCTGTTCCTAGTGTGTCATTTATCTGAGCTGATGATACTCTTTGTTTATATTTTCACTGTATTTCTGTTCCTAGTGTGTCATTTATCTGAGCTGATGATACTCTTTTTTTATGTTTTCACTGTATTTCTGTTCCTAATGTGTCATTTACCTGAGCTGATGATACTGTTTGTTTATGTTTTCAATGTATTTCTGTTCCTAGTGTGTCATTTACCTGAGTGTTTTCACTGTATTTCTGTTCCTAGTGTGTCATTTACCTGAGTGTTTTCACTGTATTTCTGTTCCTAGTGTGTCATTTACCTGAGTGTTTTCACTGTATGTATGTTCCTAGTGTGTCATTTACCTGAGTGTTTTCACTGTATTTCTGTTCCTAGTGTGTCATTTACTTGAGCTGATGATACTCTTTGTTTTTGTTTTCACTGTATTTCTGTTCCTAGTGTGTCATTTACCTGAGCTGATGATACTGTTTGTTTATGTTTTCACTGTATTTCTGTTCCTAGTGTGTCATTTACCTGAGCTGATGATACTGTTTGTTTATGTTTTCACTGTATTTCTGTTCCTAGTGTGTCATTTACCTGAGTGTTTTCACTGTATTTCTGTTCCTAGTGTGTCCTTTACCTGAGTGTTTTCACTGTATGTATGTTCCTAGTGTGTCATTTACCTGAGTGTTTTCACTGTATTTCTGTTCCTAGTGTGTCATTTACTTGAGCTGATGATACTCTTTGTTTTTGTTTTCACTGTATTTCTGTTCCTAGTGTGTCATTTACCTGAGCTGATGATACTCTTTCTTTATGTTTTCACTGTATTTCTGTTCCAAGTGTGTCATTTACCTGAGCTGATGATACTCTTTCTTTATGTTTTCACTGTATTTCTGTTCCTAGTGTGTCATTTACCTGAGCTGATGATACTCTTTCTTTATGTTTTCACCGTATTTCTGTTCCTAGTGTGTAATTTACCTGAGCGAAGCAAATGATCGAGGTCATGTGGAGGACACAGACAAGTATTACTCATCAATCGCAGCAAGACACAAAGAAAGTATCGATGCTATATTTACACACATACGAGCTGTACCTGCTGTACTGAAAAAGTTGACTGGTTGGTTTTGAATTTTTGTGGGTTTTTCTTGAAGTTATTTCTTCACAGATTCCAATTTTGTTTAGTCTTGAAATAAAATATACGTATTTACCCTAGCTATGTCCAAAAAGTTTTTTTTTTAAACAGGGGGACGAGGGGGTTGTCACAGTATATTAGGTGGTAAGATCACATACCCTATGAGTAGTCCTCTAAAATATGCTTGTGATGAACTGCAAAAGGTCACACACTTTGTACAACTTCCAGTCACATGACTGCCTATATCTTGTTTAGCTCACACTACATATTATGACCATGTGATACACACTTCCTGTAAAGCACAAGTGCGCAAACAGATGTAAAGCATTCTGTGATAGAGGGAGTTTCAAATATTTATTGGTCTTTCTTAAAACATTGTACCTGATAATAAGCCGGTCACTTTCATGTATTACATTATAATCTCTTGTTAACTCTTTAAGTCCCAATCGACTTTATAAAGGCTCAGGGGTTAGACGCGCTTGGCCCAATCGACTTTAAAAAGCCTTTAGTTTATGTGCCTCTGTTTGAGACTGTTTCTAATTATAACTACCGACAAAGTCATTTCCGACTGCAAGTACATTCTTTTAAATACCGCACGTGTTTAAGAGTGAACGTGTTTCTGTTTTGAGATATTTATTTTAGATTTTTAAAGCGATTTATTTAAGCGCATATCCTCCATTTTACCTTGAATAACTAATCATTTTTTTAAGCACATATCCTCCATTTTACCTTGAATAACTAATCATTTTTCAATGAAAGCTTTTATACTTGTAGCACAAGAGTAAAGTACATCCAATTACCTTCAGTTTCATATACAACAATAAAGTTATTTATGCATATGAACATTTTTTTAAATTATTTCCAAACAACAATAAAAACGCACTGGGGTGGCCATTTTTGCTTGGGCCAAACCCACTTTTTTGCTTGGGACTGAAAGAGTTAAAATGGATTATAAATACACAAAATGATTCTTTTGTTTCAAATGAAAAATTAATCTTTTATTCATACATAAACCTTAGGAATGTTTCCAAGGTAACGAAGATGAACAATATTTAAACCAAAACAAGATTCAAACCAACACACCCAAGGTTAAGACCAATATACACATGGTTAAGATCAACACACACAAGGTTAAGACCAACACACACAAGGTTAAGACCAACACGCACAAGGTTAAGATCAACACGCACAAGGTTAAGATCAATATGCACAAGGTTAAGATCAACACACACAAGGTTAAGACCAACACACACAAGGTTTAGACTGACATACACTAGATTTAGACCAACACACACAAGGTTTAGATCAGCACACACATGGTTTAGACCAATACACACAAGATTAAGACCAACACACACAAGGCTCAGACTCTTGTTGTTTAACTAGGACTGCTGAGCTTCTCACTCTTTTGCAGCAATACCACGTTGACAACTCCTTGGTATTATCTACACCGTTGATCTAGGCTTTTCCCGTGGCTTTTCTGCCATTCTGAAACGTGCTGAGTTGAAGTCATGAGCTCCAGTTTCTCCAGCTTAGCTTACATTTAATGGATCATCACATCAGGTCCCAAGCTAGGAGGAAGAAGTGTGTGGCATACTGTGCATTCTTTGCTATCATAGGTGGCTCTCCACACATGCAGAGCTAAAATACTGTGCTCTAGTTCTGGACTCTCCCAAGAAATTGTCACATCCTAGACAGAGCCATTTTTCAGCTCCACCTACCCATCATGAGCCTATAGTGAAATTCTCCTGCAAGCAGCCAACAAGGGAAAAAGCCAGAATTACAACTGGGGCTCAGGTTACTCCTCCAAGCTTAGTGTGCAATGATGGGTTGTTTTCAAAAAACTCAATTTCACACGGGGGGGGGGGGGGGGGGAGTGGGGGGGGGGGGGGGGGGGGGAGAAGATCCCCTGGGGAAGTGGTTGTGGTTTTGGATCTCCAATAGAGTCAATGGCGGGTGTATATTTAGCCTCACCAGGGGAGGACAGGAGGTTTCAACTGGCACCACATTTGGTTAATTGCTGCCCAAGCAGTTTTTGTGTGCCATAAGCTTTGTGGTCATATAAGGGATGAATTCCCAGATATTTTGCCTCCATCGCAGGAGGTGCTCAGACTGACCAAACATAGACCCAAGATTTTTTCATTCCCAATTTCCTTTCTTGTGTTGGGGCTTTCATTTAGGGTGCCATGCGAAAATGACTACTTTGGTGGCAGGCTTCTTGAAAAAGTGGGGGGGGGGGGGGGGGGGGGTGGGCAAGCTTTGCAAGGTGGGGGGCTTCCATGCCCCATAGGGAAAACAAAAAAGAAAAATGATGGGGATGATTAAACCTATTTTTGGGGATTGGATCTGTTAAGGGATTGTTAGATTTGGATGATTGGAATTGGGTAAAGGATTGTTAGATTTGAGATTGAATTGTAAGATTGTTAGATTTGGATTTGAGATTGGATTGTTAGATTTGGATTTGATATTTGAGATTGGATTGTAAGATTGTTAGATTTGGATTTGATATTTGAGAATGGTTTGTAAGATTGTTAGATTTGAATCTGAGATTGGATAGTAAGATTGTTAGATTTTGATTTGAGATTGGATTGTAAGATGGTTAGATTTGGATTTGATATTTGAGATTGGATTGTAAGATTGTTAGATTTGGATTTGATATTTGAGGTTGGATTGTAAGATTGTTAGATTTGGATTTGATATTTGAGATTAGATTGTAAGTTTTGGATTTGATATTAGAGATTATTTTTGTTTTAATTAAAATATTACTATTTCATCAAGTGTCAAAGTTTTTGATAGCAGTGGAAAATCAATTTTTAATTTCAGATATTGCAGAGGGCAATATTCAAGCCGCAGCAGAACGCATGGAGCATATGATACTTCAAGCTGTTGCTAGCCTGGCCTCTCTCACTTATGTTAGCCAGGAGGCTGGTGCTCGCAAGGATGGAAAGAGGAAGGTAGCGGGGATACCACTTTTTTATTGAATTAAAAATTGTTCTAAATTATTATTATTATTTAAGAAGCATTATTTTGGTCATGTAAACAGACATAACACCGGACACTGAAGACCATAACAGAAGGCAGAGTTGAAGGCAAACATGCAGGAGGAAGACAACATCAAGACATGGACAGGAAAGAGTCTATCACAGTGCACCATCAAGACATGGACAGGAAAGAGTCTATCACAGTGCACCATCAAGACAAGAGACATTGGAGATCTATTGCAGCTGACCTTTGATGCGGTGATGGCACCTGATGATGATGAAGTGTGATGTTCCTCATACTTGCCCCATCATCATTATTTTCCTTTGCGCTCCTTATGGAACATGGAGTCACCACTGTAGCTGGTCCCCCCCTGTACAAAGTTACCGTCCTCACCCATGTGTTACTGAAAGCAGTCAACCTGTCTAGCATTTCATAAAGGGTGATTAAGGAGGTTTGGGTATGGGGCCGGTTACCTCATCCCGAAGAAGATAGAAAACTATACAGAGCGATACAACAGGAGGCAATCTGATCATCAGAAGTCACAACAAACTTTGACAAAAATAGGGCAAATCAACAAATACCAGTGTAGGACTGGTGATAAGATCCAGACAGGCACTAATGGAATAAGAGATGAGAAGAAGACACTTGCTATGGATCGGACACACATTGAGGAAATGTAGTTATAGCATTACAGGGCAGTCTTTGTTCTAGCATCCCCAGGGCAAGAGAGGTAGAGGCCGAGCGAAAAATACATATAAAACTATAGTACTAAAAGGATTGAAATGGTATGTCAAGATCACCAATGTGGAACTGATGACAAGAACAAGACATATGCCAGTGGGACAAGAGATGAGAAGAAGACACAGGCAATGGAAAGGATACACATTGAGGAACCTGTTGAGAGCATTGCGAAGCCAGTCCTTATTCTGGAATGGCCAGGGTAAGAGTGGTAGAAGGGGACTGACAGACACATGGAGAAGTGAACTGGCGACAGAAATGAAATGAATAAAGAAACCATGAAAAGACCTTGAGATGATGGCACAGGACAGGAGGGATAGGACTGTGCTATGTCAGGAGCTGAAGGGTTCTGGTGATGATAGTGTCTGTTTGGAAGTTTTATTTTCCTGAAGAGTGACTTTGATGTTGTCTTCAAAAGGTGGCTGAATATTTAGCAGAGAAAATCATTCGAAATCAGGACTCAAGGGGAGATGATTTGCTAGTGCTCATGAGACATCCTTTGCACTGCAGCTCTGTACTGAAGGTAACAGTTTTCAGAACAGTGAATGCATTATCCTATTTTATGCCTTAGTGGAAGGAACAGCCTTGCATTTAAAGTCTAAATTAAAACAAACATGAAAATTGGGATTAGTCTATTTTATATGAAGCAGATGTTGAGCAGTCTTTTTATCAATGCCACATTTACACTCATCGGTCGTTCCTATCTTTAGCTTGTTGAATAGGTGGTATCCCAACAATTCAGTTACAGGTTCTTCTTCTTCAAGTACCATGCTTGGTGGCATATTTCTCCACAACTTCCTGTGTCCAGTACTGTTTATCAATTCTGTTGTTGGGCCGAAGGGCGAGAGCCCAAGCACCGCTGGATCAGTAACAATCAGTTCTGTTGTTGACTTCTTTCCATGCCATAACGTCAGACTGTAAAGATTGTGGGTTTAAATCCCTGTGGAGTGCAGTTTTTAATCTATCCTGAAATTTATTTACTGGTCTTTTTCAACAGTGGAAATGAACGAAGATGAATGCAAAATATGTTAGAGAAATGAAAATATAAAATGTCATGCCACACTGAGCAAACTTTGTACAGGTCTGTAGCCTGTTATCCAAACACCCGAAAACTGAAATATCCTGAAAATCAAAAGTTTTTTGGGATGATATTGTGCTACTTTTGAATGCAGATTGTGCAACTTGGGCTATTTTGTGGAACTTTGGGCTACTTTTCTAACAATTTTGGCAACATTTGAAAACCTAAAAAAATCTGGTTTCCAAAACAAAGCTGTCCCCAGGTATTGTGGATAAAGAGTTACAGACCTGTAGTGTTTAAATCTTGTAAAATCTGACATTTTTGTTAATGTACCTCATCTCAGGTAGTCTACTCCTGCTGTCAAGCATCCACTGCCTTTTGTGAATTCATGAATACCCACCTTGACCATGTTGAATCTCTCATGGCAATCATCATGGAAAAGGTAAAATAGGTGATTTGTGTGTTAGTGTTGGCTTTGTTTTTACTTGTCTTTTTCTTTTTTATATGTTTTATACTATCTTGCCCACTCTTCTCTTGTAATCTTTAATAAAGGATCGGGTGTCTTTATGGTTATGAATAAGGCTGAGGTAAATCTTTCTGGCAATTTGAAAGAGGTGATGACAGAAAAGAATATCCCAGTATTTTAAAAAGAAAAGCATGCACACATACACATACATACAGACACAGAGATAAATAAGACATTTCAAAAACGGCTAGCTAACTAAATAATTTAGGACGTGTCTGGGATATGCAGAGTGAATTAGCCAATAAACTTTGACATAGAGGTAGAAGCTAAAGAGTTAGAATATTTAGCCAAAATATTTAAATTTAAGATTTTAAATATTTAGCCACTTAGATGATCAGATTATTTCAGATTTGTAAAATTTCCCGTCTGCTAGCAATGTACTAGTGTGGCTGGACTCGTAACAAACAAGATGCTTTCTTCATTCTCGTTTTCCATTATTTTATTTAATAATTAAAAAAAAAAATATTTCTCAACTTGTCACATACATTTTTGCTTAGAATAAAATGCTTATAATCGGTTTGTCAATCTGTCATGTGTTTAAAATTAGAAAATGTGCTGATATACTTTATTTTATTTTACTGTTTGTTTGTTTTTTTAAATGCTCTAAAATGTTTTTGTGCCTTCAAAGTGTGTAAGAAATGAGTTCCTTTTATATACCAGAATATGTTTGTATCTTTTTAGTATTGATGAGGCATGCAAAAATGCAAGGGTTAATTGTTTACGGGTTGACAGCATAAGTGAGTACCAGAATAAAGAATGAAAGTTTGCACAAAGGGCAGCATGTCAGACGAGCCTGCATGCGCATTCTCATCCCTTTTAAAATAAGGTATACCATCTATTCAACAAGTTAAAGATAGGAACTACAAGTCTCTAATCCGAACATCCGAAAATAAAAATATTCCAAAAATCAAAAGTTTTTTCTGCTGACTTTTGGGCAATTTTCTAACCAATTGTTCTGCAACTTGGGCTACTTTTTGGGCAGAATCTGAAAATTTGAAAAAAAAACTAATTGCCGAAACACAGCCATCCCTGAGCATTTTGGATTCTGGGTTACCAACATTTACTGATGAGTGTAACTGTGGCATCGATAAAATAACTGCTGAACATCTGCTTCAAAGGTGCTGTCACGAAGTGGATTTATGTTTTAGAGTTTGTCTGAGTGTATAGACAAGACACTATTATGAGAAAGTCTGAGAAGATAGATTTAGATGAGAATACAGTGAGTGTGGAAGGATGAAACTATTGGCTTCGAGGGTGAGAACCGAGATTGACTCTCCCTCGCCACTCCTGACGTATTTAATAGCTATAGACTCACCACCTCTGACTACCAATAAAGGAGATAAAGTTTCACTAAAGTTCCACAGACACAACCATACAGACAAGCATATACGTATAGTATAGTATAGAGAAACTGATCCAGTATCCAGTTTATAGTTTATTTTACACAACAAAATAAATAACACATCAAAAACAAATAACGTGCGATGTCGCACACCTGAAAAGAACCAAAACAATTAAAACGACAGACTATATACCCCAACCCTTTCACCTACTCTTTCAACCTGCATGGGGAAAAGACAAGGATTAAACACACTGTACTTGGTGGGGGTCTCTAAGTACAAGCCACCACTCCCAACAATCATATTATTAAAACTATACCACCACTGTTCAACTGCAGACGTAACTACCTGTCTACACAAAATCTGAATGAATTATCTAATGTCCTACACAGCTAAATCACAAGCACTGCTCCCCTAACGGACTTCTTCAGTGCAACTCAGAGGCTGTTCCCTGCTCTGACTATCTGACTCTATAAATTATGTTCAGTGTCTCTCTGACACTACCGTCTTCAGCTGAAGGGCGTCACCGTTACGCCCTTCTTCTCACTGGCATTCGGAAAAGGAATGTTGACCCTCTCTCCTGATCCTGACTACTGCAAATGATGACTTTGGTAGCAAGCATGAGGTACTTGAATTGGGATGTATAGGCTTCCCTGCTGCTGACAATTCTTTAGCGGACGCTTTAACCCTCTTAGGTTTTAAGGACAAACGGCATTATTATGGCCGTATATATATAAAAAAAACCAACTTCCAGGCCACGCGCCTCTGTGGAGTGGTATAACGAGCTAAGAGCTCCGGATTTTAAAAAAGATGCACCTGTTCCCGCTGAAGCATGGGGCTTGACTGCATGAGAACTGCTATCTGTTACTGGTGCAGACGTACTGGGCGCCGGTAACTACCGCGTCACCAGTTCTCTTTCACCTCTGGCCTCGACCCTTCTACTCCTGAGAAGGCCGAATATCTTGGCAAGCTGTAAGGCAATTTGCACCCCTCCCTGTGTGCCGTGAAAAAATGCTGTAAACAAAAAAATAACAACGAATGTACAACAATTCGACATATACTCGTTCCTGACATATAACCAACTAAATAAATACCTCTCCCCTAAATCAATACAGCTCCCCTACAGAACTACGCCTATCTCCCGTCTTGCCCCTCCTCAACTATGCACAGTGATAAACACTTATTTCTGCCCAAAGGTCAGCCTACCATGCACTCGCACCTCTCTCTTCCCCTGCTCCCACTGAATATCGGTCTGGTATGTGAACTCCCAGACACAGGCTGACCTAATCTATTACGCTAGTCTAGCCTCAGGCGTCAAAACAATTCATTCACTGAGGGAAATTCCCTGTACTAATTTCTAGGCCCTACTTTTTTACAACTAACCCGGGATGTTTATCAAATTTCCATAATATAAACACACAGTTGCTACACCAACTCAGTAATATAAATTACACCCCTGTCTTCTGACTACACAACAATTAATACCCAATTAATTAAAATTACACAAATACGCTCGCGTATATACACTTGTAAATTATCAAAAATCGCATTGCGATTTTCACAGACTTACTATTTCACATGACAGAGTGCCCGCGTATCTAAGCGCGTTTCCTCACACAGTTAATATCTCAAAAGCCTTGACACAAATCATAGATACCCCCAGCCTGTCATAGAAAAATATACATGCACAACTTACATTTATATTATTTCTATAAGATAGCAATTGATGGCACTTCTGTCTAATAAATTTAAATTTACCCCCAGAAGAAAACTTACTTAAACCTGCTACTATCTATTTGGAAACGAATTATCTACTCTGCTAATTAAGATGTACACATACCCAATTATCGAATTTCTCACAAAGAGCAGACGAATATGACATTCATTCACGGCAGTAAAATTTTGAAACCAGAGAGACCGCTAATGGCTACCACGCTGGTATATATCATAGAAAAACGACGCTAAAACCCACGCCATACGTCATCGCGTGGCATCCCTCTGGGGCTGCCCTAAACCAATAATATTGTCGCAATTAGTTAATAACTGACCCCGGCCAATCATACCGTAAACTAATTCATGACTCATGTTTATTCTGCTCCCGCGCATCCTTATTGTGTCTTGTTAGATAAGGTTACTACCGTTCGCGTGAGCAGAATCAACTTTGATTCATTCTAGCGTCAGTTCTACGTTCCTGGGTCGAGGTTCTACACCCACCCCTCGTTTAAACATAGAAAGTACGGGAATACGGAATTTTCTCCTTCCGTAAGGAGAATTTGCCCAGCCAAATAATAACTATGCGCTCAACTGCCTAATAAAATAAAAATGAACGCAATTACTACAGAGAAAAGAAGACTGGTGCGGATATTAAAATTAAACCCCACAGTAATTCCTCATAAAAACGCAAATAATTACTTAGAGAAAAAGAATGGGGCCCGTTGAAAATAAAATCACAGTAACTTCTCACAGGTGCCCAAAATAATAATAATGATGTACATTACCATCTTAACAGAAGTGAACAAGTGGTAATCTTCAAACTTTGCTTAGGCCTCAACAGATTGGGATACCATCTATTCAACAAGCTAAAGATAGGCACTACCGATCAGTGTAACTGTGGCACTGATAAAATGACTGCTGAACATCTACTTCAGAGGTGCCCAACATAATGAGAAGCAGAGAAAGCGCAAATGGCCATCACCAGTACCATTCCTGGAAAAGTTCTTTGGAGATAATCGACAGCCTCAAGTTGACCACTGATTTCTTTGAACATATTCAAGTTGGCGTCTGATGGTGAACGAAGAAGAAGAAAATAAAGTCAATTTCTTTGTTCATTCTCTCTCTCTCTGTGACTCTCTCTCTCTCTGTGTCTCTCTCTTTCACACATACACTCACACACACACTCACACACACACACACTCTCACTCACATTCACACATACACTGTAGTTGTAAACTGAGGAAGTAGAAGATTAAAATGAATAGTCTGACATTTTGTAATTGCATATAATCTGCCCCTGGACATTGTTTATCACATAGTAATGCTCAGTGAACAATATGCATGTATGTAGATGGAGCCAGAAACACTGGAATATGTGAATGAAGTACAGAGTCAGACGGAAAGCAGCCTGAGCACGAATAGCAAGGACAATGTAGAAAAAGTACCCAGGCGAGGCAACATGCAGTTGTCTCGATTATATTTCATTGGCCAAAATCGGGTGACATTTGCTGAGAATTTTTTTAACTGGGAATTTTAAAATTGTTTTACAAAGTTTACCATTTGTGTATAAACATTTTGTATTCATGAAATGTTATCTCAGTTTGGTATTGTTCTGCCATATTTTTCCATGGCTAAAATCAAGGGTAAGCGGAAAAAAGGAAGACCAAAAGAAACACTCAGAAGAACAATAATAAGAGAAGGAAGAACGTTGGGCCTAAATAATGTGCAAGAGCTAAGAGGAGTGGCGTCACAACGAACAACCTGGAGAGCACTGGTTTCTGCCTTATGCGCCGTGTTTGGCGCTTAAAGAATTTATTATTATTATTATTAAAATCAAGTAACATTCAGAATCGTTGTACAAAGTTTACTATTTGTGTTTGAACAAGTTGCATTAATTAACAGTTATGTTTTTTTTTTAAAATATGATTGCTTGTTCTTGTACATGTCTGCCACATTTTTTTCCCTTGGCCAGAATTAGCAGACGTTCTCAGATTGTAACTGGCAATTTTAAAATTGTTTTACAGAGTTTAGCATTTGTATTTAATTATACCGCATTCATGAAAAGTTTGGTTTTTTATGAAATATAAATACTACTCCTCGTACATTTCTATCATATTTTTCTTTAGCTAAAATTAATTGACACTTTTAAAATTGTTTTCCATTACCATTAATGTTAAACAGTTTACCATTAGTGTTAAACACGTTACATTCATGAAAAGTTGTGTTTTTTTTTTTTAAGTTTTCATAGCTTTTTGAAATTTGGATAAGGGGTAAGGACCTGTACTTTGCAATTTTTTCAGAATGTGACTACTCTGTTATGACTTCTCGTGTATTCTCAAAGCCTCAGATTTGCATGTACCATTTATTAACATAACTGTCCAGATGGACATTAGTTTTATCAGAAATCCAACAGCCTGAGGATCACTGATTTAAAAGCTGTCAACCATCAAGGAAACTGATCTTGAAAGTTTGGAGTTTAGCTAATTCTTTTTAGTGTTGGGTACAATATTAGGAGTTTTACAGTTTTGGAGATTATCATTCATTGGTCATGTCTCCTGTCTACAGGTTGAGATCGCTGACATGGAGATCAATACAGTGGTGGAGATGGTGTTGTACATACTCAGCGTGATTGTTATACAGACACAGACTATGCCAGATCCGTAAGTAGGAGTGATAAAGCTGATGATGGATACAGTGAAGATGTGTTTGAAATGGTGATAATGTTGTCATACACGCCAACTGCCGTAGTTGAAAAACCTGTACAAAAAATAAAAAAACCATAAACAGACAGAAAAAACCATTTAGAGACTGAAAAAAAAACATTTCCAAAGAGTAAGATATTCGTGTAAGAATATTTTCAATCATAGTAAGCTGCGTTATAATTGAGAAATGTGCCATTGCCGTTTTCACTTATTTAAAAACCCAAACAAGTGTCTGATTTTATTTAACACTATAAAATGCGAGCTCTTGCATCAATTGAAAAAGGCTGCTTGAATGCATTGGTTGATGTTTTATTCACCAAACCTATCATCTCACTGAATCTCATGACGTATATATAGATATAATTAGGCAGAAAACCTGTACAGAATATGGGTAACCTGTACTAGTTGGCATGTATGATGTTGTAGAAGTAATGTTTGTAGTAATTGTGGCCTTGATTGATGATAATGGTTTTCTTAGTGGTTCTCAGCATTGCTTTTTAATGTGAATGATGGGAAGGGTTTTTCTGTAATGATAGTAATGTTTTTAATAATAATAATTGTAATGGTTTAAATGGTAAGTGTTAATATTAATGATGATAATAGTTTTTATGGTAATTGTTTTTATACCTCTACACCTCACGGTAGAAGGGGAACGACTAAGTAAGTAAGTAAGTTTTTATGATAATGGATTTAATGGAAATAGCTTTACATGTAAATGGTTTGTAATGGTTTCAATGTTAATGACAGTGATGGTTTTAATGGTAATTGTTTTTATGTTAATGATTGAAATTGTTTTAATGGTAATGGTTTAATTGGTAATAATGGCAATGGTTATAATTATATAGTAATGTTAATGATGGTAATAGTTTTAATGATAATGATGGTAATAGTTTTAATAGTAATTATTGCAATGGATGTAATGATGGTAATGGTATAAGCTTTAGTGTTGATAATGGTAATAATAATAGTGGTAATGGTTTCAAAAGCAGCTGTAATATTAGTTGTCACCTGTCTTGACACCACTGCCAAATGTTAAGGCATGGAGATCAGTGCTAAAAACGTTTTTTTTTAATAAATAAATAAACTCAAATGATGAGCAATAATCAAGCAGGTAAGAGGTAAAGGATCCCGTTACATGCCCATTGTGGCATATTGGGAATATGGTGATAGGCCCATATTTTCTTGACCATTGGCACACTAGGGGTGATGTGTTCAGCATCACACCAGCCGCCTTAACTTTCCCAGAGTTGCTCTGGTACCCAATTCATGAGGCTGGGTCAACCGCGGAGCCGTTTGCAGTCTAAAAAATCCCAACTCAACTTGGGATCGAACTATGGACCACGAAGCTAGGAAGCCAGTGCTGAATCCAGTCAAATATCAAGATAAACAGACATAAGCTGAAAAATCTGGCCCTAGTTAAAATACCTAGCAACAGTGATAACAGACAAAGAATCTGGAACAGAAACAACTATGAAGGCCCTGGCAAAAACGTAAATTTTGTATGAAAATCCAGAATTATCTCTCTTCACGCCAAACTTAGATATTGCACTGCCTTGTAATTTCCACATCCACATATAAATGTGAAGCTTGGACTTGGATTAAGAAAGAAGCACCCGATTGGCAGAGTGATTAAAGCACTTGTCTCTTGTGGCAAAGTTACTGCAGGTTCAAAACCTGGTAGCAACACACTCCAATATACCCAGTTGTAAATGAGTACATGACTCTGATTTTGAGCTAGGAAAAGCAAAGAAGGAAACTAGTCCCACCGCCTCATAAAGCTTGACCTAGTATAGTGAAGTCTGTATTACTTCACTCCCCTACAGGAGTTATCTGCTAAGGGGCTACTGATACCAATTTTATAGGAAGATCCTTGCAGCGAAAGGAAAAATAAGAATGATGAAAGTTGTCAAGTGCTACACTGGGTTAACACAATGACATCAATTGCTATATTACTTCCGCAACCACATGCATGGCTCATTATCAACATTAAATGCATGGAGGCATATCTGAAGTCATCATTATATGACCGCCAGTTAGGCACAATGCTATAGTATGTAGATTTGGATGTGAACCTCTGTCTGTGAGGCTAATTACACTCTCATTGACTCTTGAAATCATCCACACACTTCCAGGGATTTCCCACTGTGGTGAAACATGTTGAGAACCCAGCATTGCACACTAATGAGGAGTCACTTGAGCCCCAGGTGTAACTCTGGCTTTTACCTGGTTGCCTGCATGCAGGAGGATCTCACTATGGACCCAGTGATAGGCAGGTGGAGCTGAGAAGTGACTCTGTGCAGGGCATGACAATTCTTTGGGAGAGCTCAGAACCAGAGCACAGTATTTTAGCTCTGTATAGATGGAAAGCCCCCTTGGATGGCAGGGAATGCACAGAATGCCATGCACTTCTTTCTCCTAGCTTGGGACCGGATGTGACAATGCTTTAAATGCAAGCCAAGCTGGAGAAACTGGAGCTCATGACTTCAACTCAGCACATTTTGGAATGGCAGAAAAACCACAGGAAAAGCCTAGATCTACAGTGTAGATAATACCAAGGAGTCTTCAACATGGTGGTGGCTGCAAAAGAGTGAAAAGCTCAGCAGCCTTAGTTCCACACTACAAACAGTTCATGACAATAGTATTTAAAGTTATTGCCTACTTTCTACCTCTACACCTCACGGTAGAAGGGGAACAACTAAGTAAGTAAGCCTACTTTCTACCTCTGCACCTCACGGAAGAAGGGGAATGACTTAATAAGTAAGCCTACTTTCTAATATTTCAAAAATACTGATATTAAATGTGCATATTCCTTCAAAAAAATTTCCAATTTTACAAATCTTTTCACATTTATAAGGATCTCTCAAACAGCTTCACAATTTCTCACAATGCCAGTATGTTACCCGATTTATTTATGATGAATATGCAGTGGTCCTTTTTAAGGTACCATATAATTTTCCTGATGAGTACCTGTTATTTTAATCTTAATAAGTTTTAATCTTTAATTTCAGGTTGGCTGATGCAGCAGCCATGATGGTTGGCTTGTTTTTAGATTCCACTCTGGCCAGCCATACTGTAAGTTGCCGTTTTTAGACATTTTTCAGAACAAACACTTTACCATTACTGCTTCTATCTCCATAATCAGTAAATCAATCTGTGCCTTATTTTTCTTTTCCCATTTCACTGCTCATAAAGCATGGAGCCACCATTACAACTGGGAAACCTGCATCAAAGCATGGATGTGCTCTTGCAGCTGTGGTGTCTGTAACAGTTTGTTTTACATGATGAGGTTGCCAACCTCATATTAGTCATCTCTGACAGCATGCCTCAAGGAGCAGTGGTCTTAATCCTTCTTTGTCTCCTCAGAGATTCCCAGAAACTACACAGGAATAAATACTGTATGTTGAATCTGTAAACATTTCAAGTGGTAATGTCCCTTGTTATAGCAGTAGTGCCCCTTGCTATAGCATTAGTGTCCCTTGATGTAGCAGTAGTGTCCCTTGTTCTTGTCCTTTATTTGTTGTATTAGAGAGAATATTAGTAAATTTAATTCTTAGCTGCTATTTAAAAATACAGTGGCAATGATGTTATACTGTGGTAGGATGTAGTTACACTGTCTTTTGACTGAAGAACATCATGTCACTGACAAGCGTGGGTGTTATTTTTATCCAGGGAGTTAATCTGTTAGAACAGTGTTTCCAAAACTTATATAACCAAGTACCCCTTGAGAAAGTTTAGTCTTTAATGATATATTAAATTTTAGTTAATTGTTTTCCACAGCTAAAAAATTAGTATGATACAGTAAAATAAAATATTTGGCCCTGTTATAACAGTGTTTCCCAAACTTACATAACCACGTACCCCTTGAGAAAGTTTAATCTTTAATCATATATTAAATTTTAGTGAATTGTTTTCCACAGCTAAAAAATAAATATGATACAGTAAAATACAATATTTGGCCGTGTACCTCTTGTGTACACCTTTCCACGCTTTGGGAAACACCATTAGAGAAAAATAAATGTGCTCCATGTTGCAGGCTGCAGCAGCCCTGTTGTTTAGCCAGATGGTTACCTGTGGAGTCAGCGCTGAAGTTCAGCCCTTTGAGATGATGCAAGCCTGTCTGGCAGTGTTTACAGACCTTGATCAAGTAGGACAGTTTGTTTTTAAACTCTTCTCACTGGCCTTTCTTGCCTTGATATAAGTGCAAACTTCAGAGCTCCTTACAGATTATTAGGGCAGTTTATCTTTGAACTGTTCTCACTGTCTTGTTTCCCCCCACCCAATAGGTTCAATGCTCATTATTAGTTAAAACGTCCTGTATAGTTCCCAGAGGTCTCTGAGGAAACAGAAAGATAACAGGATCACTGGTCTCTCATGAATGTCATAAGAGGCAACTAAAATGATGTTATGAATGAGGCTGGCAATCTAAAACATATTGCTACAGAAACAATGACTGGAGGAGTACATTAATGGTTTTTGTGCAGGCTTTCTGCAAGGAGACCAGAAGTGACTCCATAAGAGGCAAAAAGAAAGGAAAAAAGAAGTAAAGCTTTTAATGATCATAACTGGTTACAAAGAAAGAAATAAATAATACATATAACGGGGAATGCTGCAGGCACTCGTAAGAAATAAAGAAGTAAAAATAAGTAGAAAACTAGACAACAGAAAAACAACAGGTGTGATAGGCTTACGGAGGACTCGAACCGAGGACTATCTGAATGGCTTGAGGAATGGCCAAGATTAATTATAGATGCAATTACTTCTATAGCTTTTCTTTTCACCAGATGACACAAGACTGTAATGCTGTGTCTAGTAAATTATGGAAGGCAGTGTGGTTATGTATTTGTTTTAATTGTCATTATTTTTTCCGAGTAACAAAGTACAAATCTCAACATCCATTACTTATCAATAGAATAATGTGCATTTGTTGTATACTCAATCCTTTTGTATTACTCGATAACTGCAAGTCTCCAAGCTTATTACTGGTTTAAAAGGCTGTGTTGTTGTTTAAATAAGTTGTGTTATTGTATTCTTGTGCTCTGTTGTTTTATCATCATTATCACTTGTGGTGCAAGGTGATGCTGATGATAAATTTTCTCCACTCTATTGAGTTTTCCATTACTTTTGATACTCACTGTTTTTCTGGCCGTTTTGTCATGTTATCCCAGATCAGATTACTTCTTTTGCCTTAAATTTTTCCGTTGTCACTAGGTTTTTTATAGCCCTCCTTTCTTGGTTATGTGGCCAATGATTTTTGTCTTGTATTATTTTTATTTTTAATCTTGATTTGTAAATGAACAGATATTTGCAAATGTTGTTGTTACTAGTTTGAAAGACAGTGAATGCTTGTTGCATTCTCACAAATTGTTGTTTTATAAATAAGAAACCTCGGCTTATTACTACAGATCAGGGCTTCTTAACATTTTGTGTGTGCCAAGGACCTCTTTCATTGTCCAGTGAAAGCTATGGAGCCCTTTGATTGTTCAGTGAAGGCTATGGACCCCTTTGATTGTTGGATGAACACTTTGTACTCCTTTGATTGTCTGATAAAGGCTATGCACCTCTTCTTGTAAAAAATTTACATAAAAGCATAATAAAAAACCATACATATTAAATTTTAGGTTATGTATACGGACCTCCTAGAATCCCTTTATGGACTTGTCAAAGGGACCGTAGACCACATGTTAAGGAACCTTGTTATTGAAGAACACTGTATATTTTCTTACAATCGATTTGCTTTTTTGCTTAAGTACTAATCTCAGATTAATAATCTAATTATATGCTAATTAATCAGATTAGTAATCTTAATTATCAGCTGAGTAATCAGGTTGGTACTAATCTCAGAGACCATTACAGGCACAGGTAGACCAAATAACACATGGAGAAGAGAACTGGAGACATAAATGAAAATGGTGAGGAAGGCATGGGAAGAACTTGAGCTGATGGCACATGGTGGGAGGGCTTGGCATGTGTTTGTTGAAAGCCTTTGCTCCTTGGGGAGCTAAAGGGTA
>JAMPIV010022827.1:0-37500 GCA_024509875.1 Oreohelix idahoensis
CTTCCGATTGCATCTTTATGCAAACTCACAAACAAATGTGTGAGCTTATCTTCCGTCTACATGCTTTCCCGGTATATTGTCTCCCCAAACAGATTATCAGTAATCTTGATACAAAGATGTTCCAGCGGAAACGATTACGTCTTATCACGTGTGTTTGCGTAAATCCCTCAGACGTATTTCTCAGACGTACAATATGGCTTTCTTTTCATCGATCGTGCGCTACCACCTTGTGTCAATAAAGATCGACTTTATTGAAGGTGGCTAGACAACTGAGGAGATAAATTATTCGCTGACCTGCCTACTTAGCTTACGACGATTCACATGGCAAAACGTACACAAGTCTGGGAGCGGCTAGAGCTGAATGTAGGTGCATAAAATATGTCGAACCATAGGACGATAGGTAAGGAAAATGTAGAAACGACGTGATACCGCCGGAGAGGATGAAAGTTATAAAAGTGGACAAATGATTCATCACAATCTTAACAAAACTACAGATGAGTTGAGCTAACTGGGACAGATTTGTAATGTTGACAGAACTACAATTGAGCTGAGCTAACTGGGACAGATTTGTAATGTTGACATAACTACAGTTGTGCGGAGCTAACGGGGACAGATTTGTAATGTTGACAGAACTACAGTTGAGCTGAGCTAACTGGGACAGATTTGTAATGTTGACAGAACTACAGTTGAGTTGAGCTAACTGGGACAGATTTGTAATGTTGACAGAACTACAGATGAGCTGAGCTAACTGTGACAGATTTGTAATGCTGACAGAACTAGAGTTGAGTTGAGCTGACTGGGACAGATTTGTAATGTTGACAGAACTACATATGAGCTGAGCTAACTGGGACATATTTGTTATGTTGACAGAACTACAGATGAGCTGAGTTAACTGGGACATATTACATAATTGTAATGTTGACAGAACTACAGTTGAGTTGAGCTAACTGGGACAGATTTGTAATGTTGACAGAACTACAGATGAGCTGAGCTAACTGGGACAGATTTGTAATGTTGACATAGCTACAGTTAAGTTGAGCTAACTGGGACAGATTTGTAATGTTGACAGAACTACAGTTGAGTTGAGCTAACTGGGACAGATTTGTAATGTTGACAGAACTACAGTTGAGTTGAGCTAACTGGGACAGATTTGTAATGTTGACAGAACTACAGTTGACTTGAGCTAGCTGGGACAGATTTGTAATGTTGACAGAACTACAGTTGAACTGAGCTAACTGGGACAGATTTGTAATGCTGACAAAACTACAGTTGAGCTGAGCTAACTGGGACAGATTTGTAATGTTGACAGAACTACAGATTGGATGAGATAACTGGAACAAATTTTCTAATGTTTACAGAACTACAGATGAATGCCTGGGAGAGATTTGTAATGTTGACAGAGCTACAGTTGAGCTGAGCTAACTGGGACAGATTTGTAATGTTGAGAGAACTACAGTTAGCTGAGCTAACTGGGACAGATTTGTAATGTTGACAGAATTACAGTTGAACTGAGCTAACTGGGACAGATATGTATTGTTGACAGAACTACAGTTGAGCTGAGCTAACTGGGACAGATTTATATTGTTGACAGAACTACAGATTGGATGAGGTAACTGGAACATATTTTCTAATGTTTACAGAACTACAGATGAATGTCTGGGAGAGATTTGTAATGTTGACAGAGCTACAGACGATCTAACTTGGATAAATTAGTAATACTGACAGAACTACTGATGGTCTGACTGGAGGAGAATTGCTACGCTTTCATATATGTTTTGTGAAGTTATTTATATATGTCATAGTGGTATGAGAATGATTGTTTACACCTTTAACTAAGACAATAAATACATTGACAACAAATACGCTGTCAAGTAAGCAGAAACTACACATCAAACCCAAAACCCAGCAACTGACTACAGAGATTACTCTTATATAACTACGGGTAGAAACAGAAAGCAGTCCACCAACCAAAACCGTAGAACAAGATAGACAGTTTATCGCTGCCATATGAAATAAATCAACACATTCAAAAAATAAACAATCCAATAGAAGAATTACTCATTGCTATTTTAGACACCATACGTCAAATCGTCATTGATTAAGTCATAAATCAGCTGGAGTTAAGGAAGACCATACTCTCGGCAGACACTAGAGGAAAAAAAAATGGATCTTCATTTCAGCTGGTAGTACTTAGTAAAATCATTACAAATAAGTATATCGATTGAATAAGCAGCAACACCCGAATAAACTTACGATGTGACGGCCAAACATCTAGCTAGCAGTCCTTCGCAGAAATAAACCTCTTCATGGCTAATAAAGGAGCCCCCCCCCCCCCCCCCCCCCCCCCCCCTTCCCCCCCCCCCCCCCCCCACGCTAAATTTAAAAAAAAAGGACAGAGATAACTGTCCAGCGGTCAAAATGTTATAAAATGTACACAATATACCCGACTTATAACCGAGAGATCACATCTCTTGTCAGGTTTATATCTCGGAAATAAGTGAAAAAAAAAACCTTGTGATACTTTAAAAGCAGCAGAAATAAAGAAGTTAGGGGAAGGCATCCAATTTACTTCTTAAGGGAAACAATTCAAATGTTAATAAAATATCAAACTAAATAACAGAGTTTCATTTCGTATTTATTTTTGATCAATTCATTATACAAATTTATGTAAGGCAAAACAGTATCTCTTATTTTTATTAGTACATTTCTTAAATTGTTAAACAAATTTTATGTTCCATGTTTAGAATAAAAGTACTTTAAATAATATGGAGTTTGATGCTCTTGTAGAAGTTGTGAACACTTATATCCTCTGCCACTTTCAATGACAGTAACACAACCAGTCCATTTGTTGCAGTCGCAGATGTACGCACCGAACTCAGCATGAATAATGCTGTAAAAACTCCACCGCCTAATATCTGGCCTTTGGCTAGGATCATGTGTCTAGACGCAGGGACCAGTAGTGACATTTATGTCATGAGGTCCTTTGTGTAAGAACATAGAAGATCAATACAATGACACATAATGTCATTGGGTCTTCGAGTGTTGGGACATGTGGTCTTGACCAGAGCCGGGTATGGGCAGGGGCCAATGCAACCTCATGCGAGGAAAAAATATGCAACCTCGTGCGTGGAAATTTAAAAAAAAAAAAAAAAATACGCACCGAAATGTACCATCGGCGCCAAATTTCTCTTACTTGGTCAGTTCTCTCCTATCCCGGGGACCAGAGTGGCTAAGAGACATGGCGTCCACATCTAATTCTAAAGACACTGGGGACGGTTCCCAGTACAGTGAATATTCTTGATGGAATTTTTTCAGAACCACTTTGTACTATTAATGTCTTACTTCCTCCCTGATTCTCTGAGTTGTAAGATCGGATGATTAGTCTTCTTGGATAAGAGCGAAAAATAGTATGTCCCGTGTACACCTTTTGTGCGTTAAAATTAACTCGGCAGTTGAAAATCATAAAAAAGGCCATACGGCCAGTGCCGGATTAAGCTAGTGCGGGGCCTGTAGCATATGTTAAGAAAGGGGCCCTATATTTAAAAAAAAAACAATAAAACAACACAAACATATCTGAACACATACATTTTTAATTTGCATAGTAATTATCATTATCACTTAATTCGTGCTTGTAATCCTATAAACTTGCCACTCATGTTGCTGGCGTTGTCATAACTTTGACCACGGCAGTCTTTAATATCAATGTCATTTGCCTTTAAAAATTAAGTAGACTTTTAGTAAGCTGTTCAGCACTATGACCTTCCATATCCAAAAATGTCACAAATCTTTCAACTGGTCCAGATGGCAAAACATAGCGCAGAGTCAAAGTCAGCTGGTCCATATTAGATATATCTGGAGTAGAATCCAATGAAACGGAATAATACTTGTATTTCTTCACTTCACAGAGAATGTGATCCAGTATGCTGGATCCAATCAGATTGATGAATTCCTCACACGTTTTTTTAGATAGATATGATGTATGTCCAAATCCTTTGTTTGCATGAGTACTTATATGCTCTGCCAGAAAAGGGTCAAACTTGGCAAGTAATTCTAACAACCCTAAGTAATTCCCGTTATAAGGGTACCCAACAATTTCATCACTGCCACGAAATGAAAGGCCTCGTTCTGCTAAAAACTTCACAACTTCAATTATTCGCTCTAGAAGTTTGTGCCAATACTTTTCTTGAATGTCCATTTGTTTCACAAGATGGGAATCGACACGTTCACCTTTGTTTTTACGCATCAACAGTGAAATTAAAGCTTGTCTATGTGAGGAGCTTTCTTCATGTCGACGCAATAGATTGCTTGCATTTTTCCAGTCATTAAAAACCCTTCCACAGTAAACTTTGATGAACATTCTGAACTCATAAGCTTGCATGGGAAACAGAATAGGCGCCCTTTACTTTCTGAATAGCATAACCATTTTCTTGCATGTTGCTTGTTTGTAAGTTTATGAATATGTGTAAAATAAGACTTCTGACAGTATCGAGTTTTCTTTTCAGTGTCATACAATCGCACGGATGAAGAGAAGGCACTATCAACATGTTGACATTTTTTCACTTCCCTTGGATATGCAATATTCACGCTCACAGTCATCTATATTGTTCGGCCAGTCACCAATATCATTAGAGTACTTCTTCGTTTCACTTATTCTTTCACATTCAGACTCAGTGTATACTGGGTTTTGCTGTATGCTTTCTGCTGCACAGCTTGCACTAGTACTAGTTGTTCCTGTACTTCCAGCTTCAGCGGTTAGAGTACCACCACCATGAACATCAAAATATTCTGTCAGCTTACGTGTTTTTGATATCACAAGTTGATCTCTTCTTTCTTTTTCTTCCTTCGCTTTACGTTTTTCACTTCCAGGAGCATAATTACGTCCAATATCTCTGTGTCTACTGCTCATTTTTTGAGTTTTCTAACCTTACAAATCAAGAAATTTTAATCAAGATCGAAAAGAGAGTGCGGAGCACACGCCGTACTACGCCTCGAGAAGATCAATTAAAACAGGCAAGTATACCTCAATTAAAACAGGAAGTTTCCGTTTCGTAAATTCTAGTTTTTATTGTTAATGCAAATTCATTTCACAAAGAACGAAACAAAATTAGAGGGGCAGTCGCCTAGAGCCAAAAAAAGTGGCTTCCGTCCAAACGTGACCAAATTTTCAACGCCACTTAAATGGCTTCCGTCCGCAAACAGTTAAGATTAAAATAATGATGAGTCACACTAAGTCACCCTCTTATGCTCTTTCTCTCACAATTTCGTGACACCAAATGAAAAGGCGCTAAAGATGGCATAAATCACAAGATCATTGGTTTAACGCTCGTATTTTTTTTCTTCTCTCTAACCAGTGGCACTCGAGCTTTCCAGCTCTTTTGGCCCAATGACATGTCATTGCGAGGCTGGGGGGGGGGGAGGGGGGGAGGGTTCAGTGGACTTTCCTTCCAACCCGGTCAGGAGCTTCGCTCCTTCCCATCAACGCTCGTATTAGAAGATGACCAAAAAATTATGTATACCCTTCAAAAAAAGTTAAGGACCAGTAGGTGAAAATGACCCAAAAATAATAAAAATTATAAAAGTTATATTTCATAAGCAATTAATCTGACATTGATTTTTCTCGAACGACATTCAACACTTGCTGCATGGGCCACCAGCATACCGTGTGCTAGTGTTCAGCTCAGCAAGCACGCTGAAAAAATGCTGCTGAGACGCCAAAATGTGGATGTTTTTTAATGATGTCTGAGTATGAAAAAAATACCTGCTATTCCAAAAATGCGTGATGCATGTGGGAGACTATAGTGTTGGTCTTGAGCTGTACTCACAAATGTGTCTTTATAAGCAACACAAGTGCTGCATAACCATTGCACAACAATATGCCTCAACGCGAAAGCTGAGTGCTGTGGATAAAAGAAGAGCCATTGCGTGGTTGCAGGAAGGTCTTACTGTCCAAAATGTCGCTGAGAGGCTTGCAGTATCTCAATCAGTTATTGTCAGACTGCAGCAGCGCTTTGCCCAGACTGGAATCGTCGAGGAACGGCAACGCACAGGTCGTCCTAGGAGTCACTACGCCTCGAGAAGATCGCTTAATTCAGAGGCAAGCACTGCAACGGAGAACTGCAAGTGCAAATGTTATCAGACAGTTCCTCAGAGATGCTACCAACACTGTAGTCAGTGATTAGACTATTCGGAATCACCTTCACGATGCCAACCTTCGTGCTTGTCGTCCAGCCATTCGACCACACTTGACTGCTGCACATAGAGCAGCTCGTTTAGCATGGTGTATGCAGCACGTGCAGTGGCGACGTGCACAGTGGGCTAACGTTATGTTCACGGATGAGTCCCGATTTGTCTTGGAGCCTACAGATGGACGAATCAGAGTATGGAGGCGTCGTGGTGAACGCTTTAGTGATGCTGCAGTCATCGAACGTAACCGATATGGTGCTAGATCAGTGATGATGTGGGGAGGCATTAGTTTACTCCACAGAACCTCCCTCTATCATGTGATTGGGAATCTGAATAGTGACCGCTACCGTGACGAGATTCTACAGCCTCTTGCCATCCCAGCCCTGTTATTGGGCACAATGCAGTCCTTCAAGATGATAATGCAAGACCACACCGTTCTCGTGCAGTAAATGCTTTCCTGCAAGAAGCGGGTGTCAATAGAATGGATTGGCTGCAAACAGTCCTGATTTGAATCCCATAGGACATCCTTGGGACGAGCTTGGGCGACGAGTTAAGCAACATCAGCCATCTCCTGCAACTCTGCATGAACTGCTTCTGGTACTTCAGCATTGTAGTGGTGTTGTTGGTTTTGTATGATGATGATGGTACTACATGTAAATTGTATGAGGCCAGCTGTGAAGGCTCCTGAGATAAAATGTAATTGAGAATTGTCAGAAGGCCTTTCTTGCTACCACTACGACCTCACACTTAATTTTTTTTATGAATGTAGCTGCGTAAAGTGTCTAGGGTTATGATGTGTACTGTGGTGTGATAGTTATAAATATACCCATAGATATTTAACAAGACTAATAAGATTAACAAGTGTTACAATACACTGAACTAACTCACGTGTGTAAAGTTTTTGATATAATTATATTACATTTATTTGTTCTGGATCAAGTTTTATTTTGACCAGAACTTGTTTTAAAAAGAAGGATTTAAAATTTATGAAAATTATGCATGGAATGTTACATAATAAATGCAAAAGTGTACATATTTAAGTACTAGAATAGTTAGTTTTATTAAATGTTCTGGTAGTCAGCTACTAGGGAGGATATTTATTGTCTGTGCTGTTGGGGTGGTCTCATCACACCTGCCTATATTGACTACACAGTGTCCAGAAAATGGTGGGAATTTTTATGGGGTATCTGCAACTAACTCGGGTTGGTGAATATCCAGCAGACCATAGGCCCACTCATCTGGTGTTTTGTAGCTAGCTGCTGGTGCTGAAATCAAATTGGTGTCCCACCTCTCCGTGCTTGGCATAGGGCAATAATGGTGGTCTCTGTTCACAAGCACAGACTGCACAGATACACTTGTGTAAATCACCACCCGAATAGATACTGCTTCGTAGACGACAGAAACTCGCAGCTCTGCAATCAAAGTATGGGCCATGTGTCAAAATCTATTCTCTACCCACGTCTGGACACCACACTGACACAACAACCACATTATACAGACAGGTCAGATCTCTCTGACCAAACAGCACAGTTACCATGGTGGGTTTACATCCGATAGATCCTCCCAGACTATAGATTCTGAAAAATAATTATTAGTTTTCTACCCTAAAAGAGGATAGGTAATATGTTTCCTTATTCTCAACTCTTGATCTGTCTTGCATAATCCTTGCTGGTGTTTAGGTACATTGTTAGTCCCTAGACCCTGACTTGGGCGGGGGGTCTAGAGCAAAATCCCTACTTGTTTGTAAGGCTAGATTATGATATGGCAGTATCAAATCACTCGAACATGAAACAATATTCAAATATATAAAGAAATAATTTCAATCTTACCAGATTATGAATAATTAACACAGAAGTGCTAGCAAAACTCAGCTGAGCTGCTGGCTATAGGATGGCGTCCCTAAATTTAACTCACTGTCTTTCATATGGGAAAACACCACACTTTAAAATCTGTGTCTAACACTGAACAATTATTGAAGAATGACCCCAAATGCGCTCTAAGCGCTAATAATATGATTGTCTGTGGCCAATCACTGCCGAGGTTTATTTTTAATTTCAAATTTCCTCACTAAAGTCATTTCAGTCAAGCTTCAGTCACGTATGGATGGTTATCTGTTAGTCTGTCCGTCTCTACTTGTGTTTCTACAAAATTGTGCTCGATTTTTTTTTTGACCCAACCGTTCTCTCCCCTTCAAATTTTTGTCGTTAAAAGTTATATTTAGACACAGCTACCACCCAAAACCCCTATCCTCAATACTAAGTAAATTTGGACACCTGCGTCCAAGGTCGTGTTTTTGTGTGCAAATAACCACACTTTTTAGATTCAATTCAGTCTGTCGATGATGTGAACTACACTGTCTTTTGTCATTATCTTCAATATTATCTATCCGTCTGTAAAATTAACAACATATTTGTTCACTGCTCAGAATAGGCCATCCGGCCAGCTAATTTTTATATTCCTAACATTAATATTAAGAAAAATTTACTTTTTAATTTTTTGTAATTTTTTTCAGACATCTGCGTTCTTCCGCTCAAATTCAAATCAAGCGCTTGGTATCGCAAAACGTCCAATTCCGTACCTCGTGTCAATTTGGGGGACTTGAATTTTTTTACTTTCATCCATTTCCCCCCCCCCCCAATTGCGTCTCTTAGCCTTTCCAGTCATATTTTTTTCCTTTTTGATCCTCCGTTTCCCCTCCGGTCTAGCAAGTCAATTTTATGGAGGGTGATGACCCGCGGTCTAGGCGATCATGTACATCAGCAGCTTACGCATTATGTTTTTTATCCTTAAATGTTATCCTTGGGAGGAATTTTACCGTTGTATCTCTGTCAATTTCACTACACATCTCCCCACTTGAAAACATGCCTATGGCAAGTTCCAAAACCAGCGATACACATAGGTAAAATACTCCTCACGTCTGCCACTACTCTAATTTTGATCACAGGGGTGCCGACTGAGGAAATCTGCACCGACATTCAATTTGCCTGGGATATATTGGATACTAAACTGATAAGGTTGAAGCAATAAAGACCACCTCAGCAATCTTGCGTTTTCATGCTTAGCCTGAGACAAGAACACGAGAGGCTGATGATCCGTCTCCACCACAAATGTCCTACCATACAGATAGATTTGAAACTTCTTTATTGCCCAGATTAATGCTAAACATTCTTTTTCGCTTGTGGAGTATCCTTGTTCCGCCTTATTCAATTTGCGGCTTGCATAAGCGACTGGTTTAAGTTCCCCATCAGGTGAAGATGATCTTTGCAACAAAGCCCCTCCTAGTCCCACATTACTTGCATCGGTTCTTAAGACAAAGTCCTGTGTCAAATCAGGCAGTTTGAGAATAGGCTTGCTAGTGAGTTTTTCCTTTAACTCTTGGAACGCTAGTTCACATTGTGCAGTCCAAATAATATTATCTGGAAGTCCCTTGCGAGTCAGATCAGTCAGAGGAGCACAAATAGCGTTAAAATTCTTGATGTATTTCTGATAAAATCCGCATAACGACACGAATGATCGCACGTCCTTTTTTGTTTGCGGCCTAGGTGCTCTCTGCAGTTGTTCCAAGTTCTTAGGATCAGGGGTCATATTACCCTGATATACAGTGTGTCCCAAGAATTCCAACTCTTTGCATCCAATACAACATTTTGTTGGCCTAGCAGTTAAGTTCGCCTCCCGAAGTCTATCAAACAACATCTCCAGAGCTTCAATGTGTTCTTCAAATGTGTCTGTGGCGACGAGAATATCATCCATGAAATTTGTGATACATGGGTTATTCAGGGGGTCCAACAATTTTCGCATCATCCTTGAAAACACACTCGGAGCATTTTTCAGTCCGAATGGTAGCATATTGAATTCATAATGTCCATCCGAAGTGCTAAAAGCCAAATAAGGTCTCACTTCAGGCTTCACTGGGATCTGGTAATAGCCTTTACTAAGATCCACTTTTGAAAAGTATTTTGCCTTGTTCAGTCTGGCAAATAACTGTTTTGTGTCTGGTAATGGATCCACTTGTCCTTCTGTGACAGCATTCAGTTTCCTGTAATCTATGCACAGTCTGTGTTCCCCAGACGGTTTTCTCAACAAAACGACACTAGAACTAAAAGATGATTCACTGTGCGAAATAATCCCCTCCTTCAACAAATACTCTATTTCTTCCTTCAATGCCTTCTCCTTCGCGAACGGAATAGAATAGGCTCTCATACAGATTGGTTTTGAGTCTACCAGTTTCATGTCATACTGTAGCAAATTTGTATGGCCTGGTTTATCTGTTAATACATCTGTATGTTCCTCCAGAACTTGTTGAACTCTCTCCCTCTGGTTTTTAGTCAGGTGCTTACTGACTTTTACCTGTGCTGCTGTTTCACAAGGATGTAATGGGTATTCATGTGAGGTGAGTGGTTCTTTTTGCATCTGGGTTGCAATAGCCAAGGTCAATAAGGGGGTGCTTTCCTGGAGTGGTCTGTCCAGATACTTCTTTAACAGGTTTACATGATAAACTTTTTCCTTCCCCTTTTTGTCAATTTTATAGTTTGTTCTAGACACCTTCTCTAGAACCGTATATGGACCTTGCCAACCAATTTGTAATTTATTCTGGCTTCCCGGTAGTAGAAGCAGCACCTTCTCTCCGACTGCCAGTTCCCTGTCCTTTGCCTTCCTATTAAAATATGCTGCATGTTTCTTCCTGGCTTGTTTCAAATTATCATTTGCCAGTTTCCATCCAGCTTTCAAACGAGTGGTCAGTTCGTTCACATATTGATACGATGAGGTAACAGTCTCTTCCGCCTTCTCATCTGTCCAGGTCCTTAATAAAGTTACATCTGGATCTTTAATTTATCATACTTATTTTTCATGGAACTCATCTGGTCCCGTCCATTAGAAGCTTTATAATGAGGACTTTTCTTCCTAGAATCATCACTCACAAATCGACCACTACCAATTTTTCTCTGGGGTTTGTCTCCCCACTTAAGATTGTTTATGAGAGATCTTCGCTCTCTTGTCTGTTCCTCCAGTTTATATAAGTCTGACCGAGGGATTGTCATCCTATCCTGGGTAAAATTTCTTCTTTGTACTCTTCGCATAGTGGCCATGTTAATCCATTCAAGTGAAGACTGGGTGTGAAAAGGGGGGCTCCCATTCCACTTTGTCTACCCGAGTATAATTAGTTTTCCTTTCAGGCCTAAAGTTGCCCCGTGGCGTTTCTAGGTCCTGCACATATTTTCCCTTTGTGGGTGTTCCCTCATGAAATACGCCACATGCTTCTACAAAGTTTTCAACATCGACATTTACGTCGGGCCAATAGTATTTTCGAGCAATCTTTTGGCAGATGGTACCGACTTTCTCATGGTCACCATCTTTTCCAACATGTAAGCTCCTTATTAAGTTTGCCCTATATATCTTGGGAAGAACTAACTGTCCGTGACCAGTGGATCTAGTTCCTGTCTTCCTGTATAAGAGTTTGTTCTTCATGAAATATTCCCCCTTGCTCGGAGGTGTGTGGCATTTGGGCAATTTTTTAAAACAGGGCTTGAGTGTCCTATCCTCAGCCTGCGCCTTCCTCATCTCCTCTGGATGAGCGTTTATAGGTTCACCTTCTTCCTCCTTCTTCTGTGACCTGGTCTGCACTGTCGCCATGATCACAGGTTTCTCGGGATTCCCCAAGAAGACGTATCTACACCCCAAGATTAGAGGGTAGATTGGTTCATCTATCACTGCTGCTCTGATTTCTCCTTCCACATAGCGAGTTTTCACTGTTATCCTTGCGATGGGAAGTGTCATGAGTGGTATGTCCTTAGTCGCCCCTTGTATTTCCACTGTTTCTGTGGTATACTGACTTGGGTCCACTAGGCTAGACTTCACAACTGAATCATAATCCAAACCTGTATCATAAAGGCACCTTATGGTGACCCCATTACAAATAACATCCTCACAAACTGGGGGGTGATAAGGTTCCTGTTGTCCCTTAGGATTAACCTTTAATCTTTGCGTCCCCGACTTCATTGCAGCAATGTTTGAAGGTTTCCTTCTACAAAATTCGGTGTTATGGTTATCCTTCTTGCACCATTTACACCATCTTTTTCCTTGGTTCAACGGTTTTCTTTCATTGAACTTTTGGTCATTGAACTGTGAGTTTCTGTCGCGATAGTCATTTCTTGGCCGCTCAAAGTTTGTCCTACCCTTATTTCCCTGCTCTCTATTATCAAATTTATTAAATTGCTGTGGAGCTTTAAAATTGTCTATGTGCTTCTTTTTAGCACCACTTACCTCTGCCTGAGCTGCCTGATACCTCTCAGCAACATTTAAAATTTCCCCCAACTTCTCTGCACCTTGTTCCATGAGAAATTTTCTCATGTCTGGAGCCATGGACTCTCTCAATTGCTCAATCATGATCATTTCTTTAAGATCTTGGGTCTTCCCCAGAGCCGTCCATTTCTCCAAATAGGTTTCTAGTCTGGCAGAGAATTGGTGGTATGTCTCCCCAGACAACAGTTTGGCATTTCTAAATTTCTTACGATAAAATTCACCATTCTTCTCGTACCTTAGTAACAAAGCCTGCTTTAACATGTCATAATTGTCTTGGTCTTCCCTGTTCATTTTAGCAAATACTTCATAAGAAGCACCCCTCAATCCCTGTGATAGCTTTAAACTCCACCTCTCTCGCTCTAACCCATATGTAGTAGCTAATAACTCAAAACGTCCTAGTTACCCCTCTATGTCATCGTCTTTCTCAACAAAATGGTCTAAATGAAACCCCATAGCTGAGTTTGAGGCTCCCATACTGGGCGTAGCATCTGAGGCAAAAGGGCTGGCACCATTTTCAGGAGCCGGGCCTTGTAATTCCAGCTCCCTTAGTCGTAATTCGTGCTCCCTCTGCAACCTTCTATCTTCTGCCTCCCTTTCGGCAGTCAACCTTTTTTCTTCTGCCTCCCTTTCGGCCTTTTTAATTTCTGCCTCCCTTTCGGCAGTCAACCTTTTTTCTTCTGCCTCCCTTTGCTGTCGTTTCTCTTCTGCCTCAATTTGCAGCCTCTTAGTCTCAGCCTCTAACTTCTTCTCTTCAACCAACCTGTCAGACTCCAATTTTCTTTCAGCCTCTTTTTCTAATCTCCTTTCTTCCCGTTCAATATATTTATCACATTCAGCCGTTACGTATTGAATTAAAATTTGACCATCCATCCCCATCTCCTTCGCAGTGAGCACAGCAGCTGATCTAAACTTTGCTAGCTCCGCCATACTTTTCAGACAATATAATAATATACAAGCTAAGTACTTCTTATGACTATAATCTAACTAATTCTAACTAACCAGTTAACTAATTAATTATTACTGGCTGTGAAGATTCACCAACTTTTATCCGCAGGGACACTTTTACTTTTAAAGGAAATTTTACAATTTATTTCCCTACTTTTATTTCTCCCACCAGGAGATCTTAATATTACTGTTGGGCTAATTATCCCTGGACAAGACCCCAATATATGTAGTGGTGTTGATGGTTTTGTATGATGATGATGGTACTACATGTAAATTGTATGAGGCCAGCTGTGAAGGCTCCTGAGATAAAATGTAATTGAGAATTGTCAGAAGGCCTTTCTTGCTACCACTACGACCTCACACTTAATTTTTTTTTATGAATGTAGCTGCGTAAAGTGTCTAGGGTTATGATGTGTACTGTGGTGTGATAGTTATAAATATACCCATAGATATTTAACAAGACTAATAAGATTAACAAGTGTTACAATACACTGAACTAACTCACGTGTGTAAAGTTTTTGATATAATTATATTACATTTATTTGTTCTGGATCAAGTTTTATTTTGACCAGAACTTGTTTTAAAAGAAGGATTTAAAATTTATGAAAATTATGCATGGAATGTTACATAATAAATGCAAAAGTGTACATATTTAAGTACTAGAATAGTTAGTTTTATTAAATGTTCTGGTAGTCAGCTACTAGGGAGGATATTTATTGTCTGTGCTGTTGGGGTGGTCTCATCACACCTGTCTATATTGACTACACAGTGTCCAGAAAATGGTGGGAATTTTTATGGGGTATCTGCAACTAACTGGGGTTGGTGAATATCCAGCAGACCAGAGGCTCACTCATCTGGTGTTTGTAGCTCTGGTGCTGAAATCAGGTGGTCCCACCTCTCCGTGCTGGCGGGCAATAATGGTGGTCTCTGTTACAAGGACTGCACAGATACACTTGTGTAAATCACCACCCGAGTAGATACTGCTTCGTAGACGACAGAAACTCGCAGCTCTGCAATCAAAGTATGGGCTATGTGTCAAAATCTATTCTCTACCCACGTCTGGACACCACACTGACACAACAACCACATTATACAGACAGGTCAGATCTCTCTGACCAAACAGCACAGTTACCATGGTGGGGTTACATCCGATAGATCCTCCCAGACTATAGATTCTGAAAAATAATTATTAGTTTTCTACCCTAAAAGAGGATAGGTAATATGTTTCCTTATTCTCAACTCTTGATCTGTCTTGCATAATCCTTGCTGGTGTTTAGGTACATTGTTAGTCCCTAGACCCTGACTTGGGCGGGGGGTCTAGAGCAAAATCCCTACTTGTTTGTAAGGCTAGATTATGATATGGCAGTATCAAATCACTCGAACATGAAACAATATTCAAAATATATAAAGAAATAATTTCAATCTTACCAGATTATGAATAATTAACACAGAAGTGCTAGCAAAACTCAGCTGAGCTGCTGGCTATAGGATGGCGTCCCTAAATTTAACTCACTGTCTTTCATATGGGAAAACACCACACTTTAAAATCTGTGTCTAACACTGAACAATTATTGAAGAATGACCCCAAATGCGCTCTGAGCGCTAATAATATGATTGTCTGTGGCCAATCACTGCCGAGGTTTATTTTTAATTTCAAATTTCCTCACTAAAGTCATTTCAGTCAAGCTTCAGTCACGTATGGATAGTTATCTGTTAGTCTGTCCGTCTCTACTTGTGTTTCTACAAAATTGTGCTCGATTTTTGACCCAACCGTTCTCTCCCCTTCAAATTTTTGTTGTAAAAAGTTATATTTAGACACAGCTACCACCCAAAACCCCTATCCTCAATACTAAGTAAATTTGGACACCTGCGTCCAAGGTCGTGTGTTTTGTGTGCAAATAACCACACTTTTTAGATTCAATTCAGTCTGTCGATGATGTGAACTACACTGTCTTTTGTCATTATTTTCAATATTATCTATCCGTCTGTAAAATTAACAACATATTTGTTCACTGCTCAGAATAGGCCATCCGGCCAGCTAATTTTTATATTCCTAACATTAATATTAAGAAAAATTTACTTTTTAATTTTTTGTAATTTTTTCAGACATCTGCGTTCTTCCGCTCAAATTCAAATCAAGCTCTTGGTATCGCAAAACGTCCAATTCCGTACCTCGTGTCAATTTGGGGACGTGGATTTTTACTTTCATCCATTTCCCCCCCCAATTGCGTCTCTTAGCCTTTCCAGTCATATTTTTTCCTTTTTGATCCTCCGTTTCCCCTCCGGTCTAGCAAGTCAATTTTATGGAGGGTGATGACCCGCGGTCTAGGCGATCATGTACATCAGCAGCTTACGCATTATGTTTTTTATCCTTAAATGTTATCCTTGGGAGGAATTTTACCGTTGTATCTCTGTCAATTTCACTACAAGCATCAGTGGCAGGCAGTGCTCCAATTCTTCATTCGCACGCTCATCATTTCCATGCGATATCGGTGCCTTGAAAGTATCGCCAATAATGGAGGACACACACGCTACTGACAATGTTGACCTTTGGTGTTATTCTCATTAATTTTGAAAATGAGGATTGTATTAATTGCTGTGCTGTCATTTTACACACGTTAATGCAACCGTCATAAAAATAGTGTTGATTATCACTGATAAGCTTGTCATGTTATATTTTGAAGTGCTGTGTTTTTGTTTTTTCATTTTCATTTCACTTTGCACCCTTAATAAAAATGGTCCTTAACTTCTTTTGAAGGGTATACATATTTATTGGCGCGGGGCCCCTAAAAGTGCGGGGCCCGTAGCATATGCTACTTGTGCTACTACGTTAATCCGGCTCTGCATACGGCCGCTGCCGTGCCAGAGTTTACACAATTAAGAAAACCTACCCGATACAAACATATTTATAGAATGTGTGGTTTCTGTATACCAAAATGGGATGCACGCCGATCGTTGGAGTTCGTGCACTGTGCCGAGATTCTCCTTGTGAGCTAAAGGAGGAGATCGCAGCACTGATAGAATTTTCCGTGTACAATGTAGATGGTCCTTAAAACCAAACAAACAAACCTCTTCTACCTTGGTGTGTAGAGGTTAGCCAGAGAGAGCGCCATGTTAAGCTGTATATCTTTTGGCCTGGTTTCAGTCCAGTCCTCGGTCCATCGTGGATTGTCTATTGTTGTTCTCCCAGCGAATTCTAGGTCGTCCTGGAGATCTTGATCCCTGGCTATTGGTTTCCATCATGTACATGGTAGCTTGTGACGGATAGCCTCCCCTTAGCTCTGCAGTAGTGGTCCAACAGTGGCCAAAACTCAAGAGTATCTAAAATGGGTCGTCAAAGGTGTCTACCTTCAGCCAAGATTACTCTTGGCAGTGGTGTAGATAGAAGAGTAATGTCGCTTCTATCCCAAGGGAGTATCCATAAGACATTCCCGAAGTCAAGAACAGTTATTTATTGGCAGGGCAAGTGTTAACTTATATCGGTTCGCCGCCTTTTATGAAGAATTAAGTACTGGTTTTAGCCCGTTCAAGCCCGCAGAATTAGCTCTATACGTGTAAGTATATGTCTAAGTGTAAATATAAATTAAAGAGTCTTGCACATACGTTTGCTTTCATACATATAATAACCGAATCAATTATGATTGGTGTGTGTTAAAATAACATGTAACACATTTAATAATCAATTAGTTTTCACCTTTTGAAATAATTGTGAATTTTTGTTGAAAGTGTTATGTTTATAGAGACTGGATAGAGGAATGTTAATGTTCTTTGCTGTTGCCTTTTGTTAAGCATTTAGCTTAACATCGATGACTACTGCTGCCGTGGTTTTGACAGTTCTTCAGTAATGAAGACACTTCATAGTCTGATAGCTTTGATCTACGAACAGTCTAATAGCTTCGTTCTACGAACCGTCTGATAGCTTTGTTCCACTAACCAAAAGGAACTTTTAAAAACACAATTTCCTGGCACAGATTAGAATGGACAGTAGCAACTTAGTTAGATGCTTTCGAATGACTTTGTCTGGAAATGTTGTATTCCTCTTATGACTGGTGATCTGATTCCTTAGGTCTCCAGTCTTGATATTTATAAATGCGGGTCTACTTTTTTAAGTTTTTAAGTTGCCCAAATACTTCGATCCTGGTCCTCTAGTTTCCTGTCTTTGTATTTATAAATGCGGGCTTACTTTCTAAGTTTAATAGTTGCCCAAATACTCTGATCTTTCACTTATAATTGTGGAATCCTTTGTCCGCTCCTTCTCATTCTGGCTCTGGTGAATTGCTAGCTTGACAGGGCGATGCATTCTGATCTGTGACTCCGATTTTGCTAGATTATGTTTCCAATTCTTAGTTCAAAATTCCAGATTTTAATTCCGACGAATTTGTCAAAGAGAACCATTGTGTATCCCGGCTCTCACAATACACCAATTAAATCTCTCGTGCACTAAATAAGGAAGGAGTGAGAGAGGGGCTCAAAAGTATATGTAAAAACGTTTTGTCACTTAGCCGTTCATCTCCAAATCTGCAGACGTGACCAAACCGTTGTAACTGGGACTGTTCCATTCGGGTCTGAACACACTGTATTACAAAACATCACAGAAAACGGATCTACGACCAGCTCTTTTGTAAATACGCACAGACATAAATTTGACAATGAAGAGAAACCTCAGTTACAGAAAAAGACATTCGTAATGAAGTTTTTGTTTTTGGATATATGACAACTTTATTTAGTGACTTTCGTAATTTACAGGTGGGTCCTTCAAACACCAAGAGATGTTTAACCCAACAGCTACTACATTCATGTCTTCTAAGATACTGTTTGTTCTAGCTTGGTGTCATGAAATGACGTCGGTTTCACATCACGAATTCTAATAACTCTGGTCCTAACGGCGCGCCATACATTGTAAAAAGGTATGATATGCCGACCAAAGAAAACGCTTTTTTGGTCCTGTGTTTACAACTGCTGGAAGAATAAAAATGGCTAGCCCCTATTTTGTGTAACATGATTAACTTCGGAATTTTGCAACAGTAGTATAGAAGAAGTACCACTTGGCAGAGGTTATCAAAACAATATTAGAGATGTTACTCTACCCGTAAGTAGTAATACTTTTACTAATTGTCACAGTATAAATATTATAAAATATTAAGTTGGTCACGCTGTAAGTGGCGGCCCTGATACCAATTAAAAACCCGTTGGGTCAGGTGACCTGGAACGGAAGTGGCAATAAAACGTTTGGCGCAAAGTAGTAGATATTATGGCTGTCGTCCCTGTAGGACGTTGTCCCTCGTCAGCAGTTTCGCTGGGATTATTTAGATGCCATTGTGGCGAATATTTCTTGCCGATTTCATGTGGTCAGGTTTAGTTGTTTAATGCTCGAAGGGTTGTGTAAGTTGTCTAGATGTGTCTTCTGTAGGCAATTTATCATAATTATTTTTGCATTTGAGTATTGATTTATTCAGTTCAGAGCTTAGCAGGTGAGCGAAAGTCACGGTGTTAGTCACTGGAGATGGTGTGTCAGTGATTATGTTACTGTTAGATTGAGTAGTTGGTGATGGCAAGTTAGATTGGCATTTCTATTGCATTGTTTGTTCATATGTATTGCTAGCCGTGTGTGGCTTCTGTGTGTGCATCAGTTATTAAAGAGGGACCATACCTGCTTCAGGTGTTATTGTGTAATTAATGTCAGCTATTGTGTGCTGAGGTCATATCTTTAGATAATGAGCCAGAGTATATAGATTGATATGTGTTAAATCCATGGCATCAATAGTTTGTTGTTCTGATAGCTGCGGGCTAGTCCATTCTTTTGGCCGTGGGGTTTGTATTTTGATGATATTTTATTCCCAGCTAGCTGACATCTAGATGTGATATTACTGATGGCAAGGAAAAGAGCACGTGTTTACTATAGACAGGCCAGTTAGAATTGTACACACAAAGTATTAGAAGGTTGCAGCCGTGTTGGCGCCTTCTTATTTATTATTAAGTGAAGTGTCGGTCGTCCAGTAGAAAGTCAGTGTTTGTCAGTCGAAGTCGTGTACTGTTCACGGTCGTTTGACCTCGATTACGGTGACTGACCTAGTTTCAGCGTTTCAGTGGTAATGGCTATTTTCAGTTGGTAAATACTTTTAGTTTGTAGTCCATACTGGGTTGCACATTTAATTTTCAAGTTGTTTGCACTGTAGTTTGCGGGTCTAGGTACAAGTGTGTTGAAGTGATAGATTAGGGTTGCAGCGTGCGCCAGACAGGTCAGTTTGTTATATCGCAAGGTCTACTTTGTGGTTTATAACAGTGATCCAGGTGGAGCAGCGGAGATTGAGGTGTTGGTACCATCTAGCTAGATTGGCCCAGACAGCAAATGGAGTGTCATATGGGAGATAGCTTGGTCAACCTCGGTATAGGGTTGAAGGAGATTGGTGGTAGGAAATTGTAGGTGATAAGAGGTTGATAGGGTGTTTGGTACCTCAGGTCATCTTGTTGGACATCTTGCTTTGACCTTACTACACAGATATGCCCAACCAGGGTTGAAAGTCAACGCCTGTGACGTTACTTTCCCACGCAGACGTGCCCGACCAGGGGTGAATACTTATGTGCAGTGAATCCTACTGATCTGTGGGGATCCAGTATACGTCACCTTGAAGACTGCTGTGATCCTTGGAGTGTCGAATTGTGAAATAACTCAACTGATTAACTCAGCGGTGGGGGCTTAACGATCTAGAATAACCAGTGCTTAAATTCTTCATAAAAGTGTCGGCAGATTACAGAATTAACGTGCTCAGCAACAGCCAGCATAGTTTTTGCTTATCTGAATATCTTGTGAAGAATCCCATGTGACAGAAGCTTTACAACTCTTCTTTCGACATTTCTGCCAAGAGTAATCTTGTATAGAGATAGACTCCATTGAAGCCTATAATAGACACTCTTGAGTTTTTGCCCCTGTAGGACCACTACTGCCAAGCAGGGTAGGCAATACCGTCATACAAACTCAGGAAGGAAGCGCATTTAGAGATAATAACAATAATACGAAATATCATCGAAGACAAATGACATAGACCACACACAGAGGCAGATGTAACATAATATTCCTTACCAAGAAGAGATCAAGTAATAGTCTTCAAATTAAGAGCCCGCTATTGTAGAATCAAATACCATCTGTTCAACAAATTAACAATCAAACAGACAGACATGCGGACGTGAGGGAGAAGACTGTACACAGAAGAACACATCATTTATAAATGTCGGCTCCACATAAAGAGCAGACTGACCAACCCATATGAGGATCAACGAGAGAAGCCTGAGACAGACTGCCAACGTTGTGACACAAATAGATGTCGTTATATGAGAACGAAAGACGAATATGAAGAAACAATGAGAAATCTGGTAATCTTTACTGTGAAATTCCAACTGCTCCAAATCTGTTTGCCAACATTCTGTAACAGACATACAGGCCGTGCCAGATTTTTGACGTCTGTACATGCCTCAGAGTTGATGGAAATCAAACACACACTACTCACACATAAGATAATGATAACACTACATAACATACATACGGACATGAGTCACTCACAAAATAAATATAGATTCTTCATCAAAGAGCATCATCATTTTTTTAAGCCAAAGGAAATTATATGGATATTAAACATAAAATACATTTAGCAAAGGGTTTACAAATTATATTACAACTAGCGGTCATACCTGGCTTTGCCCGGATCAATGTCGGAATGAGTTAAAGTCCGGTGTGCTGCGAATCGTTTTAAGTAGATTCAAGTTTTTTTTTTCTTTAACTATATTATTGCACTGATGTGTGCTTCTAACGCAAATAATTTAAGTTAGGGCTTCTTTGTGGACGACATTCATAGTAGAGCCACTTGGTGACAACACGTATAGGTGTTCCGGCGCGCTAACTCGAGAAAATGCCACATACAGTTGCCCATGTGAGAAGCATTCATCGCTCGAGTCGACGCCGGCCACGTAAAGCGTTTGACCTTGTGCTTTATTAATGGTCATTGAAAAACAGACTCTTTTATGGAATTTGAAGTTTCTTTACATAGAGCGGCAGATCAGAGGGAATCATCATGATTATTGGTATGCAGACTTTCTCCCCGCTACCACAACCTGTCAGGATGGTGGCCTCCACTATCTAGTTCTTCAAAGATGACATTTGGAGTCCAGTGCCATTACACAGTTTGGGCGGGCTAAGATGGCGGAGTAAAATGACTGGTACACCAACTTTTAAACGTAGTTCGTCAGACGGTAACCCAGAAGCATTTAAAGAGTAACATCTTGACTGGTTAATGTACAGAGCCTTGTTCGTCCAATGTGGTATCAACGGCTTTGTATATACGAGAAGGAGAGTCAAACTGATCTAATATAAGATTATTTATTTTATTTGCAGTATCATTTTTAGGTCCCAAAATAGCCCGTTCCTTAAATCATGATTCAGATTTACTTCGTAAAATTATTATGTTTGGATAAACAGAATTGATCAACTCATAGATATACTGAACAACCGTACATAGCTCAGTATTATTCAAACTGATTTCTCCTCCCTGTACAGGTAAGTACCCGTTTCCAACTTTCAACAACACACCTTCAAAGAGAGCCATATCGATGTTCCCGAAAATATGGGCACACAACATGCCTAAGAAAAATTCTCCGAATCTTTTGGCCGAATACCATCACCAACCAAGATCTGCTTACTCGGAGCAAGCAAGATGACATGCACACCATTATAGCTGGCAGACGCTGGAGCTGGGTTGGCCATGTCCTCAGAAGAGACCCCGATGCCATCACAAGAACAGCTATGCTATGGACCCTGAAGGAAAACGAAACAGAGGCCGACCAAAAACAACCTGGCGGAGGACTGTGGAGGCTGAGATGCAAAGAATGAACCAGAGTTGGGGCACTGTTCGAAGGATCGCCGACGACAGAGCAAAGTGGAATCAATTTGTTGTTGCCCTACAAGACGCCACCAGGCGTAATGGCCACTGACTGCTTTGACTGTCGGCGGCTAAGGATCAAAGAAGAAGAAGACTATCCTACGTACTTCAATCGTCGTTATCAGACTATGACTCGTCGCAATTCAGCTGTCTTGTCCGACATTTCGTGGTTTTTCCGCACCTCCAATATGCATGTCTATTATTTTGTAGAATTTTAAAGGATTACTCCCATTTTGTGCAAACGCCGTCGTTAGACTTTCACCTGGGATCAAATGTGGGACCGTCACGTTTGGTGACCCAAATAGTCCCTCAGAGATGGACCGGCGAATCGAAGTGAACTGAAGTGTGAAAGTTATGTAAACATTGACCTTCGGATGGGTTTTCCTTGGCCACCTAAGGGCAGGGGAGAGAGAGAGAATAACAAAATATAACTCGCACAGGAATGTAATGCAATCCTGCCGGAATGGACATGAGAGGGCACAAACCGTTTTGTGAAAAAGCTGATAAAGATTGCGTTATTAAGAGCTCAGATGCAATGAGAGAATTTACGTGCGAGTACATCAGAGCACCCACTACCCACCACTCACAATTCAGTAACGTGAGCAATGGCGAAAAACCACGAAAGATCTAGAACATGTGAGAAGACATCCATAAAAGCCAGAGACTTAGACCCAAAAGTCTCTTTCATCCAAGCATTGTGGAACGAGTGCATCTAAGTTGCGAGTGAGATTGTGTCCACCTCGCATTGTAGAGGACTCGGTTCGATTCCCAGTAGATGGAATACAATTTATGGACATTTTTTTCAGAACAAGTGGCCCTTAACGTGTCATAGTCACTCCTTCTCTCATATGTAGCGAGATCTGATGCCTAGCCTTCTCGGATAAGGGCGAAAAATTATGAGGTGCCGTGTGCAAGTTGTGCACGTTTAAAAATCTCACGACAACAGGAAATCGTAAAGAGTAGGCCATAAGGCCACTGTTCTGGTAAAATTTAAATAAGAATTAGAAACCTACCCACCAAATAGGTTTATAGAATGTGTGATTCCTACATACACACATTGGGATTCACGCCGGTGCTACGGAGTTTGTGCACTGTTCTGAGATCAACCTTGTGTGATCTAAGGGAGGAAATCGGAGCACTGATTGAGTCGTCCGTGAGCATTGAAGATAGTCGTTAAAATCAGACAAAAACCAAACCAAATCTTCTTGATATGATCTACACATCTGCTATGTGAGTGATTGTTGCTTGTATAAAAACTTATCACAACCAGCCCCACAGGCAAAAGATGATAACATTTATCACATTAATTGTTTGATCTATTACAAAGATGATAACATTTATCACATTAATTGTTTGATCTATTACAAAGATGATAACATTTATCACATTAATTGTTTGATCTATTACAAAGATGATAACATTTATCACATTAATTGTTTGATCTATTACAAAGATAAACCCAGTCCCATGTCAGAGATTGCAATAGGGAAATGAAGTGTTAGAAGATTCACCATGAAAGGTTCAGCTTTTATCAAGTTAGGAGACCCATTCTCTTCCTCGATGCCTTTTCCCTACCTAGCCCAGGAGCACAGTCGATTGTCCATTTACAGGTGGGTAAACATGAATTTGCCACCGACAGGTTTTAGCACAAATTCGGGTAGTTGTGCCACAGAGGAAAGCGCTCTGACTGTTTGGCCAGTCGAACACTCACTTTATCGATTTGTGTAATAAAAATGTATTATATTTTAGTGCTATTCACCATTATGATCAGTAAAAATACTATCATTGTAGAACACAGTTATTGGGGAAAGAGATTTGCTATACCAATTAACTCCTGAAGTTACATAGGCCTAAGTTTACCTATAATCTATAGACTATGTGACATAATAACCATCTCAAGAACTGAAGCCAGACGACAATAACGTTGATATATGGATAAAATGGAACAAAGAAATAGGACTAACATCGCATACAGATTAATTAATGTGTCATAAAGAAAACTATATTTTGTACATAACAACATTTTTAGTAAATACATTTTTAAAAAATATTCATCAGAATACATTCAAAAGAATTAGTCAACAAAAAGCTTTATTCTTGGTACAGTTTCTGAAAGAGACACCTCTCATATCATTTTAGACTCCAGTTTGTTTGTTTGGTTTCTTGCTCGGGATTAGATTAAGAACTCGTCGCTCTCTCTTCATTCCACAACTTTGTTTCTCACTTATACTACTACTACTTTTGGAATATTTCAGTTGGATTATATACAGTGTGGCCCAAAAGTCTGGATTCATAGAGAATTCGGCAGCTACTTCTATTTGTGAGCATTCCTGTCTTGCGTACATGAGAACAATCTCTATGCGTTCATCTGCTGCTAATGTCGAACCCATATTGGCACTGCAATAACAAACTTATTATGAAAGTTAGAAGAGAAACAATTTATATATGACAATTGCTTATATTTCCAGACGTTTGGCCCACCCCATAGTTATTTACCAAATACTCTGCGTAACCCTGAGAAATGTTTCTTTATCCCCATGTGGTAGTCATATCACAGGCTCTATCCCAGGAACACCTGCTCTACATGTACTTAAAATCTCATATGTCCGATACGTAAGTCTATGCTATCTATTCTGACGTCTATTTATTATATAAACTGTAACTTTCTGGCGTGGAGTTTGTAGAGCTAGGTAGAACATTCCTCTAGTTCTAGAGAAACAAATAATGTGCTTGTATGCAGAATTGTAACCTTAATGAATTTGGGCTGCTTTCTAACTCATGTAAGTAGAGAAACAACTTATCCAAATAAGAACAACACAGTATCTTAGAAGACATGAATGTAGTAGCTGTCAGGTTAAATATCTCTTGGTGTTTGGAGGACCCATCTGTAAATTACGAAAGTCACTAAATAAAGTTGTCATATATCCAAAAACTTCATTACTAATGTGTTTTTCTGTAACTGATGTTTCTCTTCATTGCCAAATTTATGTCTGTGCGTATTTACAATAGAGCTGGTCGTAGACCCGTTTTCTGCGATGTTTTATAGTACAGTTTGTTCAGACCCGAGTGGAACAGTCCCAGTTACGACAGTTTGGTCACGTCTGCAGATTTGGAGAAGAACGGCTATGTGACAAAAAGTTTTAACATGTACATTTCAGCTCCTTTCTCACTTCTTCATCCGCGTTTTATTTTGCACATTTTATGCACCTTCATTCATATTTTTGCTCTAAAGCCGCTCCCAGACTTGTTTTCGTTTCGCCAGTTAAACCGTCATAATACCAGATTAATTACACAGGTCAGCGTTAATACGTTTATCACTTGAGTCGCCTAGCCACTGTTGATAGGAGTCCATCTCTATAGACACAATATGGCCTCGTACGATAGATGAACCGAACGCCATAATTTCTACCAGTGAAAGCCGTCAGAGGGATGGGCGAAAACACAGGTGATAATTACATAACCGCTTCCGCGGGACCATCCCTGTGAACTTATTACAGATGACCTGGCAAAGGAGACAATCTGGGAGGAAAGTATTAGTCAAGAATGACTGCACAAATGATGGTTATGAGTTTAGCATAAAAATGGAAGCGGCAGTATTAGAACATTATTAGAAAGAGGTAAGGCGATGGAATTTTTAAATATAATATTTTAAAACACTCGGGGGTATTATGATTTAAACACCCCTACCCATATAGTGCAAAGGAGATTGGATTGGCGTAAAGTGAAAGCCGGAATACACAATGGTTCTGATTAACAAATTCGTCGAAAACACAATCTGGGATTTGGAATTGAGAATTATAAATATAATCTAGCGAAATCGAAGTCACAGATCAGACTGCATCGCTCCGTCAAGCTAGCAATTCAACAGAGCCAGATATAGGAGCGGACAAAGGACTTTAAAATTATAAGTGACAGATCAGAGTTTTTGAGCAACTTGAAAACATAAAAAGTAAACCGGTATTTATAAATACAAAGACTGGAAACTTAAAGGACCAGGATCAAAGTATTTGGTCAACTTTAAAACTTAAAAAAGTAAACTCGCATTTATAAATAAATAGACTGGAGACCTAAGGAATCAGATCACCCGTAAAAAGAGGAATATAACATTTCCAGATCAAATGATTCGAAAGCATTTAACCTATGATGCCATTCTAAACTGTGCCAGGAGATTGTGTTCCCAAAAGGTACTTTGGCTTAGTGGAACAAAGCTATCAAGCGGGTCGTAGAACGAAGCTATCAGACTGTTCGTAGAACAAAGCTATAAGACTATGAAGTCTTCATTACAGAAGAACTGACGAAGCCACGGCTGCAGTAGTCATCGATGCTAAGCTTAACAAAAGGCAACAGCAAAGAACATTAACATTCCTCTATCCAGTCTCTATCTCTTCTTCTTCGATCCTTAACCACCGACCGTCAAAGCAGTCAGTGGCCATCACGCCTAGTGGCGTCTTGTAGGGCAACAACAAATTGATTCCACTTTGCTCGGTCGGTGGCCATCCTTCGTACAGTGCCCCAACTCTGGTTCATTCTTTGCATCTCAGCCTCCACAGTCCTCCGCCAAGTTGTTTTTGGTCGGCCTCTCTTTCGCTTTCCTTCAGGGGTCCAAAGCATAGCTGTTCTTGTGATGGCATTGGGGTCTCTTCTGAGGACATGACCAACCCAGCTCCAGCGTCTGCCAGCTATGATGGTGTGCATGTCCTCTTGCTTGCTACGAGTAAGCAGATCTTGGTTGGTGATGGTATTCGGCCAAAAGATTCGGTGAATTTTTCTTAGGCATGTTGTGTGAAAAGAGGACTATTTTGAAATTTCCTTCTCTGTGACTCTCCAGCATTCCGCACCATAGAGAAGCACAGAAAGCACGCAACTCTGGTATAATCTTAATTTTGTGCTTGTGCTGTATTGGGAGGACTTCCAGATGTTATTTAGGCTAAAGAAGGCTGGTCTTGCCTTATTCATTCTGATGTTGATGTCTTTGCCTGCCCCACCGTGTGGTGTTACTATGCTTCCCAGGTATGTGAAGGTATCTGTCTGTACCAGTTGCTGATTCCTTACTGATATGGGCTCAGGGTTGCTCACATTGAGCGTCATGACCTCAGACTTCTTTAAATTGATGTTCAAGCCCACCTGCTGACTAAATTTATTAAGTCTATCCGTTTTTTCCTGGATGTGTTGATGTGAATGTGCCAGAAGTGCAATGTCATCTGCATATTCCAGATCTTCCAATGTAGAAAATGTAGTCCATCTTATTCCTCTTGGACTGCCCTCTGTTGTTTGGCGCATCACCCAGTCTATGACTGTTAAAAATAGAGTGGTTGATAAGGGGCATCCCTGTCGTACTCCTGTCTTCACCTCGAAGGTTAGGTTGCTCTGCCCAACACTACACGTAAAGTTGGCATATCCAGTCTCTATGAAGATAACAATTTCATCTAAATTTCACCATCATTTCTTCTCATTTTAACCTATGAAAACTAATTAATTTTTTAATTTGTTACATGTTATTTTAAAACATGACAATCAAAGTTGATTTGATTATTATATCTATGAACAAACGTAAGTGCAGGACTTTTTAATATATATATATATATATATATATATATATATATATATATATATATATATATATATATATATATATATATATATATATATATATATATATATACACACACACACACCTAGACATATATTTACATATATAGAGCTAATTCTTAGAAAAGAGTGTCGCTGGATTTACACCAGCTGGGGGCTTGAACGGGCTAAAACCATTGCTTAATTCTTCATAAAAGGCGGCGAACTGATATAAGTTAACAATTGCTGTGCCAATACCGCATTGTTCTTGACTTCAGAATTATCTTATGGAAACTACCTCGGGAAAGAAGCGACATTACCCTTCTATCTACAACTCTGCCAAGAGTAATCTTGTGCGAAGGTAGACAACTTTGACGACCGATTTTAGATACTCTTGAGTTTTGGCCACTGTTGGACCACTACTGCAGAGCTAAGGGGAGGCTATCAGTCACAGGCTACCATGTACATGTGGGAAACCAATAGCCAGGGATCAAGATCTCCAGGACGACCCAGAATTCGCTAGGAGAACAACATTAGACAATCCGTGATGGACCAAGGACTAGACTGAAACCAGGCCAAAAGATATACAGCTTAACATGGCGCTCTCTCTGGCTAACCTCTATACACCAAGGTAGAAGAGGTTTGTTTTGTTTGTTTGGTTTTAAGAACCATCTACTTTGTACACGGAAAACTCCATCAGTGGTCCGATCTCCTCCTTTAGCTCACAAGGAGAATCTCGGCACAGTGCACGAACTCCAAAGCATCGGCGAGCATCCCAATGTGTGTAAACAGAAAACACACATTCTATAAATATTTTTGCATCGGGTAGGTTTTCTTCATTGTGTAAACTCTGGCACGGCAGCGGCCGTACGGCCTACTCTTTATGATTTTCAACTGCCGAGCAATTTTTGACGTGCAAAAGGTGTAAACGGGACCTACTATTTTTCGATCTTATCCAAGAAGGCTAGGCATCGGATCTCACCACTCAGAGGTTCAGGTGGAAGTAAGACGTTATTAGTACAAAGTGGTTGTGAAAAAACTCCATCAAGAATATTCTCTGTACTGGGAACCGACCCCGTGGCCTTTAGAATTAGATGCCGATGCCATGTCTCTTAGCCACTCTGGGCCCCGGAATAGGAGAGAACCGACCAAGTAAGAAAATATCTTTAAAGGTGTGTCCAAGTGCGCTAGTTGGCACCGATGGAACATTTCGGTGTGTACATTTGCGACTACAACCAAAAGGGGCTCAACCTGATTATCATTGAAAGTGGCAGAGGAAATAAGTATTCACATCTTTTACATGCGCATCAAACTCCATATTATTTAAAGTATTTTTATTCTAAACATGGTAAACAACATTTTTTTAAACAAATTAAGAAATGTACTAAACAAAAAAAAAAAGAGATTCTTTTGTGCCTTACATAAATTTGTATAATGAATTGATCAAAAATAAGTACAAAATGAAAATCTGTTATTTAGTTTGATATTTTATTAATATTTAAATTGTTCCCCTTTTTATCATCCATCACGGCTGTCTTGTCATCATTGTTAAAAAAAGACATGCCGTTGAAGGTAAATTGGACTGACGAATGCGACAAAATTTTTCGCATGATATTGACCATCTTCTCAAACCCACCAATTTTGAGATTACCAGATACTTCTAAAAAGTTTTTCCTTCGTACAGATGCCAGTAATTACGGTATCGGAGCTTGTTTGCTTCAATATCACGACGATATACTTCATCCAACGATGTACATATCAAGAAAACTAAAGTTACCTGAAACAAATTCTCTACTGTAGACAAGGAGTTGCTAGCAGTAGTTTGGGCAATTACTAAATTTTTGTTGGGAGCACCTTTCGTGATCCAAACGGATCAGAAGGCAGTGGCATTGTTACGTCGCTCTAACCACAAAAGCCCCAAACTTGCCAGATTTTCGATTCTATTACAACCTTATGACTTTGTCATCGAAGCCATACCGGGACAAGAAAATATATTAGCGGATGCACTTTCGAGACACCCTACTGAAGTCGAATAGTAATTGTCCACAAGTTGAAAGATTAAAGACTGAACAAGATTGACTCTGGAACTCTCACTTATTCCTGCGTTACGAAATTGATATGAACCACCTCCATACGGAAAAACACTTTGAATAATTTGCAGGGAATCAATCAATAAGTACAATCTCCGAAAGAAATTGTTTGTGACATATTTCAATGGTTCGTTTTAACGTTTGGACTTTGGTTAGTGTCCAATCGTTTTACAACTCGCTACAAGATAGTCGGGAAAAGTATCTGAATCCATGGTGTGACAGTTTACACTCATTCAAGAACAAAACATATTTGAACATTATGAAATTTTTCTCCAATGGAACTTTCCATAAATTCTCAAATGACATAACGAAGGCTGGATCTTCATATCCGACATTATTAAGTTTAATAGTTATTAAATTAATAAAGAATATAATAAAATTGAAGTGTGATAATAATTAAAAAAAAGAAGAAAATGTGTCAAAAGAAAGAAAAGATGAAAAAAAACAAAATAATATCACACAAGCGAATACTCTAAATATTTTATTTATGAATGTGATAGCTGTTATATGTATTTAGTTAAGATGTTCACATGAAATGTATGAATATTTTTTCTTTTATTAACTCATTAATTTAATTATTTAGTAATTACTCGACACACATAATTAAGTTTACACTTTACTTACTTACTTAGTCGTTCCCCTTCTACCGTGAGGTGTAGAGGTTTGGAAGAGACAGCGCCAGACCATTCTATCAGCTGTCTTCTTCCTGGCCTGGTTCCATTCTAGTCCTCGGTCCTTCAAAGATTGTCTAATGTTGTCCTCCCAGCGGACTCTGGGTCGTCCTGGAGGTCTGGATCCCTGGCTCTTTGTTTCCCATGCTTGTCGTGGTAGCCGATCTTCTCCCATTCTGCAGACATGGCCAAACCATCTCAGTTGGGACTGTTCTATTTGGGTCTGCAGCGGGTGGGGTTTTAGGCCTTGACGTATCGTCTGGTTGCGGACCATGTCTCTTCTTGTTACTTCAACCACTTTCCTCAGATACCTCATTTCTGAGGTTTGGATCTGGCTTTTGTGGGTTGTAGTCATTGCCCACGACTCGCATCCATATGTCAAGACTGGGACATAGGTGGAGCGGTATACAGCCATCTTCGTTTTCTTAACAACCTCTTTCTTGCTGAGGAATCCACGATTTATGGCCTGAAAAAGTCTCCCAGACGCTGCTTTTCGAGTGGCCAACTCTTCTTTGATGCCTCCCTTTCGGTCTATAATAGCTCCGAGATATTTAAAGTGGTCGACCTGCTCCAGGACCTGTTCTCCCAACTTAATCTGATGTTTTCTTTCTTCTCGTGATATCACCATGGATTTTGTTTGAGAGCTGCTTATGACCATCCCTCTCTTCTCCAGCTCTTCCTTCCAGACTTGCAGGTTGGATTGGAGATGTGCCTCTGATTTAGCAATCAGGGCAACATCATCAGCAAATGCCAGCTCCGAAATATAGACCTGTCTCATCCTCCAGTACCCCACTGAATACTTTCTTGTTCTCTCCTTACATGCCTTGATGACATCGTCCATAAGGAGTATGAAGAGGTAAGGTGATAGGATATCACCTTGTCTTACACCAGTGGTGTTCCGGAACTCTTCTGACTTATGGTTTGCTGTCCTCACATAATTTCTGCAAGACTTGTAGAAGCTCTGTATAGCATGAATCAGAGGTGCTGGAATATTCTTCCTTGCCAAACAGTCCCAAAGTTTGCTCCAGGGGACCCTGTCAAACGCCTTTTCCAGGTCTATGAAACAAAGATGGATCTCACTCTTGTACTCAAGGGCCTTTTCACTCAGCTGTCTGAGTGTGAAGATTAGGTCTTGAGTACTTCGGTTTGCTCGGAATCCGCATTGGACCTCATCCAATTGTGGCTCAGCTTGGCATCGGAGTCTCTGCTCTAAGTTTACACACATAACTAAATTAATTTATACTTTATCTTTTTCTTTAATTTACTTGTCATTACTTCTCAATAGATTATCTAACATTTGGAAATTACGATCATTGAATATACATACCAAGCTTCGTCTGTTTAATTCAAATGTTATCTCAGTGTTAACATACGGCTGTGAGAGTTGGAAAATAACAAAATCATTGGAGAACAAGCTGAATACATTCGAGAACAAATGTCTTAGAAAAACTCATGAACATCAGTTGGAAAGAATTCAAGACTAATCGACAAATAAGAGAAGACTCTAGGCAGAAATATGTCTCCGACTATATAAGGAAAAGGCGATGGTCATATATCGGTCATGTCCTACGAATGCAAAACAACAGAATACCACTACAGGCGCTCACTTGGGTTCCTGAGGGTAAGCGGAAAAAAGGAAGACCAAAAGAAACACTCAGAAGAACAATAATAAGAGAAGGAAGAACGTTGGGCCTAAATAATGTGCAAGAGCTAAGAGGAGTGGCGTCACAACGAACAACCTGGAGAGCACTGGTTTCTGCCTTATGCGCCGTGTTTGGCGCTTAAAGAATTTATTATTATTATTATTACTTCTCATATCGTTTATTATGACACTATCTCACAGTTTATTTAATTAGATGTTAATTAATTAATACCCTACATACTTACTATGAATAAATAGTTTAATTTTAATTAGTTAGAATAATTTTCTTTACATAACACTTCATTATTCACTCACAACAGTCTTTAAGTTCAGTAGATAATTTTTTAGCGACAGTTGACACCCCTTTGTTTAATATAATAATGTTATATGACTGATATATTATCGACATGACCACGACACTGTTCTAGACAGAACATCGTAGGCCATATGTCGGGTTTTTGTTAAATTTTTCATATGTTTGAGTAAGATAGTTCAAAAAAATCTAATAGATTTTTTTCCCCGGCGGGCAGGGAATTGTTACGGTAGTTTATTGATATCGTCTGCTATAATTGGCAGTGCGCATTTTTAGGTCAATAGAATTAATATAAATTGATTTTTACACTTTACGGATTAGTGAACGCGAAATACACGGTCAAATTATGACGTGTTAGCGTCGATAAGGTCACGCTTCGTGACTTAGTTACTGGACCCTTGTTACGTTGTCCGTCAAGCCGTGAAGTCGTGTTTTTACCTCCTTCCAAGGTTAGGCTTTGCTAATAGCCGTATTTATGTAAATTGATACCAGGACTCAGGGTCAGTCCAGATAATATTATATACGAGTGAATTCATAAAGGTTTGTGATTAACCTTCGTTACGGAAGGATGTTTGATAATAGTTTGATTATTTTCGTCAAGACTCATGCGCTCATTTCTGGCTGTCTGGATCCCAGCAGCACATGTATATGGCTATGATGTTCTGTTGACATGCATTCAATATGACACGGACGGATAAGAGTATATATGCAAGTAAATTCTAATGAACTGTATGTTAATGTTATACCTGCTTGATATGTCTTCGTATGTGAACTTGTTAATAAATAATGGGCTCCAATTCGAAGACTTATCCACATCGATAACGTTACGGTTGGTTTGTCAGATTGACAATGTTGATTATTATTGTAGTTGAAGAACTCTTCCTATAAGAAGGTATACAATATAACAATGAGCTCCGAAAGGAACCAATGTCTTCTTGGACATTCACTACACAATGAGACCATATAATGTTGACCCTCATTTGAATACTTATAAAACGAACGAAGCACGCACTCGCAACTCAACCAAATACAGAACCGGCTCTGAACCAGCAACTTGTAGCGAAACCAGTCAACGTATCAATGATGAAATAAATCAACACAGTCAAACAATAAACAATCCAATAGAAGAATTACTTATTGCTATTTTAGACACCATACGTCAAATCGTCATTGATTAGGTCATAAATCAGCTGGAGTTAAGGAAGACCACACTTTTGCAAACACAAGAGGAAACGAAAAATACATCCAGCTAGCAGTCAGTCGCAGAAATAAACCTCTTCATGGCTAATAAAACTGCCTTCCCCCCCCCCCCCCCCCCGCTAAATTTAAAAAAAAGAAAAGGACAGATATAACTGTCCAGCGGTCAAAATGTTATAAAGATGTACACAATATACCCCGACTTATAACCGAGAGATCACATCTCTTGTCAGGTTTTGTCGTAATTATCAATCTCGGAAATTAGTGAAAAAAAAACAACAAACAAAACATAACCATGTGATACTTTAAGCAGATATAAAGAAGTTAGGGGAAGGCATCCAATTTACTTCCAAAGGGAAACAATTCAAATATTAATAAAATCTCAAACTAAATAACAGATTTTAATTTTGTATTTGTGTTTTATCAATTAATTATACAAATTTATGTAAGACAATAAAGATTCTCTTATTTTTATTAGTACACTTCTTAAATTGTTAAAGTCATGTTGTTTATCATGTTAGAATTAAAGTACTTTAAATAATATGGAGTTTGATGCGCATGTAGAAGATGTGAACACTTATATCCTCTGCCACTTTCAATGATAGTCTGGTTTAAACATTTTTGGTTGCAGTCGCAGATGTGCACACCGAGAGACCTAAGGGTCTTTTATATTTGGACATGCGCCCTAATATAACCATGTGCCCGGCACAGAAGATCAGTACAGTGACACTTATGTGTCATTAGATCTTTTGTGTGAAGACACAGAGGATCCTTACAGTGACACTTGTTTGACATTGGGTCTTTTTGTGTTGGGACACGCGTTTATGTTGAGCGTGTTCCAATGCGAGTTAAATGCGACCTCATGCGAGAAAAAACAAAATTTACACACCGAAATGTTCCATCGGCGCCAAATAGCGCAATTGGACAATCCTTTAAAGACATTTTCTGACTTGGTCTGTTCTCTCCTATCCCGGGGATCAGAGTGGCTAAGAGACATGGCGTCCACATCTAATTCTAAAGACACTGGGGTCGGTTCCCAGTACAGAGAATATTCTTGATGGAGTTTTTCCAGAACCACTTTGTACTAATAACGTTTTACTTCCCCCTGATTCTATGAGTTGTGAGATCGGATGACTAGTCTTCTTGGATAAGAGCAAAAAATAGTAGGTCCCGTGTACACCTTTTGTACGTTAAAAATAACTCGGCAGTTGAAAATCATAAAGAGAAGGCCATACGGCCGCTGCCGTGCCAGAGTTTACACAATTAAGAAAACCTACCCGATACAAACATATTTATAGAATGTGTGGTTTCTGTATACACACATTGGGATGCTCGCCGATGCTTTGGAGTTCGTGCACTGTGCCGAGATTCTCCTTGTGAGCTAAAGGAGGAGATCGGACCACTGATGGAGTTTTCCGTGTACAATGTAGATGGTCCTTAAAACAAAACAAACAAACATCTTCTACCTTGGTGTGTAGAGGTTAGCCAGAGAGAGCGCCATGTTAAGCTGTATATCTTTTGGCCTGGTTTCAGTCTAGTCCTCGGTCCATCACGGATTGTCTACCTTGTAATGTTGTTCTCCCGGCGAATTCTGGGTCGTCCTGGAGATCTTGATCCCTGGCTATTGGTTTCCAACATGTACATGGTAGCCTGTGACGGATAGCCTCCCCTTAGCTCTGCAGTAGTGGTCCAACAGTGGCTACAACTCAAGAGTTTCGAAAATGGGTCGTCAAAGATGTCTACCTTTGCACAGGTACTGTGGGGATATTTACAATTTGGGTGTCCAAGATGCCATAGTATTTACTTTATACAGAAAGAACGTCACAAAAAGGTTAAGTAATGTGACATTAAGTAAACATTATATGGTACATAACAACATTTTTTAGTATAAGAAATTTTCGTGTTTGTGTCTATTAGAATGCATCCATATGAATTAGTTAGTCCCTTGATTCTTTGTCTTGTCACCCAACTGTTTTATTTGTGGTATAGTTTCTGTAAGACTCCAATTTTGATTTCTTCTTTCTTGCTTCGTATTAGATTAAGAACTGGTCGTTCGCTCTTCATTCCACAACTTTGTTTCTCACTAACGCTACTACTGTTGAAATATTTCATTTGGATTATATACAGTGTGGCCCAAACGTCTGGATTCAAAGAGAATTCGGCTGCTACTTCTCTTTCTGAATATCCCTGTCTTGTGTACATGAAAACAATCTGTGTGCGTTCATCTGCTGCTAATGTTGAATCCATATTGGCACTGAAAAAAATGATTATGTAAGTTAGAAGAGAGAAATAATTTATATGAGGCAAATTCCTTACATTTCCAGACGTTTGGCTTGCTTTGTAGCTATTTAGCAAATATCCTGCTCAACTCTGTGAGATGCTTGGCGTATCCCCATGTGGTAGGCGTACCCCAGGCTGGGAACCCCTACTCTACATGGACGTAAAATCCCATCTTTCCGGTACGTAAGTCTATGCTATTAATTATGACGTCCATTAATTATATTAAAAATGACTTTCTGGAGTAGAGTTTATAGAGTTATGTAGACCATTCCCCCAGTTCCAGATAAACAAATATTCTGCTTGTATGCAGCACTGTCGCCGTAATGAATACACTATTTTAGAAGCAATGAATGTAGTCGCTGGCCGTCAAACATCTCTTGGTATTTGGAGGACCAACCAGTAAATTACAAAAGTCACTAAAACAAGTTGTAGTACATCCAAAATAAAAACTTCATTACAAATATGTTTTTCTGTAACCACTGTTTCTCTTCCTTTGTCTTATTTATGATTGTGCGAATTTATAACAGTAAATTAATATGAGACAAATATAAAGGTATGTTTTCAGGCACTCGTAGTAAATAAAGAAGTAGAACACAAGACAACAGAAAAACAACAGACATGAGAGGCTTACCCAGGATTCGAACCCTGGACCTTCCGTGCGACAACCCCGCCTAGATATGCATACGAATCACACTATCATCCATGCCATCTACGCATCTTCAATATGTATTTAAAACAGCGCTGGTCGAAGACTCACTTTCTGGATTTGTTTTGTAATACAGTTTGTTCAGACCCGAGTGGCACATTCCCAGTTACGATGGTTTTACCACGTTTGCAGAATTGAAGAAGAACGTCTACCACGATAAATATGGATCAAGATCTCCAGGAGGACCCAGAGATCGCTGGGAGGACACCCTTGAGTTGTGGGGGTAGGGGGGGGGTGTTATGACATCATTAGTGTGACGTATAATGGAAAGTAATCTGACACTCTTTTTGTGATCCCGTTAGCGTTCGATTATGTGCTAGCAAAACTATGCATCTACAGCCTGTGTTTACTCACTTTTTCACCCACGCTTATTTTCTTTGAACATAATCAAATGACGTTTAGTAACTTTCGTGACCTGTCAGCCATAACAGATAGCGAATCAGGTTTGTTGACCTGGTCTCCTCCCGCGAGCCTATCTGTCAATCATGCGATACCTGACAGATCGCACGTGAAGTAGACTCAAAGGCAAAATCGTTCTAGAAGATCCGTTGAAGTTCGTCATCGGCTCTTTGATCTCGGAAGCGGGTATTCGTACAGAGAAAATCTTTGAGAACCCTGTTAACCGTATAAGTCTTTTCATGACGATCAAAGGAGCTCGACGGAAGGCCGACCGTA
>JAMPIV010022827.1:42500-119522 GCA_024509875.1 Oreohelix idahoensis
CGACTGGTGCGCCTGGCCACAAGCATGTCATATATGACCCCTGATGAGATTGGAAACTCATCACATGAACCACATTATTACAGAAACAACCACTGTAATAGTATAAAAATGCTTCTGTTGACTTGTGGTGGACACCAGCCGCATTGGTGTTTCCATGCTCCCTCAGGAGCAAACAGAGAAACACCTGTCTCAACTTGCCTTACGCAACCAAGGAGTGGCTCTAATCTCACCAGAAATCTAAATGACTATTCTCCCTTCAAAGTAACCACTAAAGATAAACAGTAGAATAATCAATCATCGTGAAATACGCTCAATACTTTTACATTAAATAAATAAAATATAATTATTCTCGACTTAAACCAAACTGGAACTAAATACACAGCGTGTCACCTGGCGTAACATTTACCACGCGGTGCGTGTTATTCCGACTCACTGGCGTCGCTTTTTATCACCACGAGGCTGCTATCTTGCTATCGTTAATCTTATCTAAATTCCAGTGAAATAGCCTCACACCATATCTGCCTTTCTGAAGAATGAAATAATCGCTCTTAAACTTTCACATCTATCTATCTACCTATTTATCTCATTAAACGTTAAAATAGCCACATCGATATAATTTCAGAATCCTAGAAAACTAATGCTAATTTAAATTAACTCACGTGCTCAAGGCATTTACAGCTTGGCTCTGTCTGTCTTCTTCGTCTGTTCTCACTGGGCGGCTGTCTCAACAATAGATCAGTTTCGCCGCTTGCTACCCCTTTTATAAGCCCTGGCCTAACCACTCAACTTACTGCGCGCTACGCGTATTAATCTGCGCCACACGCGATTATTGCTCTAGAATGCATGAAAACACTGATTTCACAACTATTTCTAGAGCAAAAACACAACTTATATGTAGGCTTTATTATGGCCCTGTAATAATACTGCTTGAAGATAACGGGGTGAACAGGCACTAAACCACAGAGACAATATGGCTGACCAGATGGGGCCAGCGCCGAGAACGACAGATCTCAAGATGGCGCTGTCACATAAGGAACCACTATGAGCAGCCTTAAAGAGGTATACTTGTGACCCAAACGATAGGAAGACTTTGCCGTTTTCTTACCAACGGTGGCAAGTGCAGTACTTTGAATGGTGTTCCGTAGATGCTCCCAGTTCTCTGTATTAGTATCACCATGCTGAGGGCTGCTTAACACTTTCTTGAAGGTCGCAGTAAATTGAGCGATCATGACAGGGTCTGACATCTTGCTGGTATCAATGCGTGGTTTCCCTTCATGTCTGACTCGATAGAGTTTTCTTGGTTGTGCTCTGATTTTGCAGCAAACCAAGGAGTGATCTGTATTACAGTCTGCACTATGGTACGAGCGCGTAGAGAGCACAGACCTGAGAAGTGGCCTTCTGACGAGAATCAGTGCTTGGATCGTGGGAGTCTCCATGACACCTTATGCTTGGGTTTTGTCTGAAAGTAGGTGATGGTCACGCAGAGGTCATGGTGGACACAAAGCTCTAAGAGCCGTTGTCCATTTTTATTCATCTTGCCAATATCAAACCTGCCCAGACATGAAGGCCATGAAACATTATCGGCACCCACTCTAGCGTTAAAGTCACCAAGGAGAACAAGCTGTTCTTGCCTGGGTATGCTTTTGATGACTGCTGCTAGATTCTCGTAGAACTCATCTTTAGCTTCTGAGGCAGAGTACAGAGTAGGAGCATACACACCGACAAGGGTGATGGAACCTGTGCTAGTTTGCAGGCGGAGCGTTAACAGGCGTTCTGATCCATTCTCGCCTGGTTCAACCATTTTAGTTATCGATTTTTTGACCGTAAAACCTACTCCGTGTTCTCTAGTTTTATTAAGATCTTTCCCTTGCTAATAAAATGTGTAGTCCTTCTCGCTCACCGTTCCAGAGTCCGCCAGGCGCGTTTCCTGAAGTGCTACTATATTCACCTGAAGTCCTACTATATCCACCTGAAGTCGTTAAGCTCATCATTAATTATGGCTGTCTTCCTTACATCGTTTACGTCCTTTAGGTTTTCTGATAGTGCAGTCAACAAAGTCCGGACGTTCCAGCATTCCAATCTGAGAGATTGCTTTTTTCTATTATTCTGATAATTGCTTGGTGCAACATTTTCTGTCCACAGTTCGGGTTTGACCCTAATCCCCATGCACCCAATGGGGAAAGCAGACAGTGGCGGGACAACGACTTATTGACTGAGGGTAGCTGTCCAGTGAGATCCTAGAACCTCTCCCACTGTCGGAAGTAGCCCCTGGCGCCATGCCCTACGCCAATTGGGCAAAATGCTTATAACCGGTAGCTGCTACTTCCCGTTTTTCGTCGACACCTATAGGGTGAAGCTGGAGTGTCCTCTCTAGGGCGCGAGCTTGGGCACAGTTATATGGAGATCAAGCTGTAGCCCATGCAGCATGTTCCCCCTCTCCACACAGATCCAAAGGAACGGCAGTAGCCGATACAGTTTGGTACCAGCCACGTCGCAGGAGTTGCCAGAATAATGTCGAATCGACATTAGACTGCCTTAGGGACTCCGACTCCGGATTTATCCTCAGGGTTTACTCCCGAAGCCAATTCCATAAATGGATATTCCCGCAAGGCAGCGGTGGCTTGAATTCAGAGTTCCTTCTCTTAGATAAGCTACCAACCAAGGATCACGAGCCCTATCTGCCCGAAGGAGGGACTTCATAGTACCACTGTGACCACTTGGCATACACTGCAATTAATACGTGTTAAAATCACGTAAAATGAGAAATAACAACGTTAAAAGCAGTTAAGACATTTGTGCACAAAATACAGTATCACTCAAAGTTCACGGCTTCGGGAAAAGTTGTCCCAGAACAACAAAGTAATAAGTGCCTGTTTATTGAGTGGAAAAATTTGAGAGAAGTTGCAAGTCATGGGTTTTTCCGTTGCTAAAGTCGAAATAACAGAATGTCGTGTGCGAAAAAAGTCGAAAAGCTGAGAAGAGCGTGTGCAAATGTTGATGTTTGGTGCCGAGTGAAAAATAAAGCATCGTGTGAAAATTGGCGGGAAAAAAGAGTGGGCAGTATATAAAGAGGAGACTTGGGCGATTGACAGGATCCAGGACTTGTACAGATTTTAGGAGTCGTTAGGCGAGAGGATTTTTACAGAACTGCGTCTTCGAGATTATCAAGACCAGTTTATATTTTCTTCTGGTGATACAATTTCATGTTGGATATAATTTTCATTTGTTTTGGATACTCACTATTTTGGGTAAGAAAGAAATACGTGTTTTATCATTGTGCCAATGACATTTGCTGTTCCAATCACGTTAATAAACTAAATTTTATTTTTCTACATTGCTGAGTTTTCGTTGGAATATTACAGCTGGATACATTGACATAACCACTATACAAGACATTGCTTTTCACTAACCATAAAAAAGGGTACGAAAGAACTCTGGGTTAAGGAAGAATAAAATAAGGTCAAGTATTTCCATCTCAGGCGGTCAGACCTGTAACGACTTGAACCAAGAAACTTACAAGAGTTAGCGCTCTTCATAATATTTACCTGCGGTCAACCATTAACTGAAACTGACCCGGTCAGCTGACAGACACACACACATTCTTTCATTGATGCAGTAAACACAGCCCGTCTACACGACCTGCGCACGAATTGCTGAACGGTCACACTTTACTACTTGGCGCCGTGACTAACCCTTTTTCGTTAGAGAAAGCATACTACAAACATTTACGGCGCGACCAGCCCTTTTCGTTTGTGGAAACATACTCATTTTGGCGAGCGGACAGCTACATTTTTTTAGTGATAGCAGACTGGCCTAATCACTATTAATCACTATCATGGATCCACAAGCGTTGCAACAGCAGCTTGATCAGCAACAACTACTGCTACAACAGCAACAACAACAACATTTAATAAATATACAGCAACAGCAACAATCAGCTCTACCAAGTCACACACCCCTTCCAGACCACGCAGAGCCATCTATGATTGCTCTACAGAAGATTACGGAAACGTTAGGTAATGTAGACCATTTCGCCAAGTACCAACAGGTCCGAACTGTCGTAACTCCATTTGCTAGAGATGCTAAGTCTTTCAGGAAGTGGCTAGTGGACATGGACAAATTTGCTTCTCTAATAAACGTTGCGTGTGATGAGGACCGCAAAAGAATAGCTTACCTGTCTTCAGATTCTTTGGTAACCGATTTTCTCCGTCGTAGATCTAAAACATATCCCAATGAGACCTTTGATTCACTGAGGAAAGAGCTTGTACAACGCTATAGTGATATAACCGATGGACAACATGCTTGGACTTTACTTCGCAAAATACACCAAGACAGACACGAACCAGTGCAATTCTACGCAGATCGATTACTCAACTTGGCTGAAGAAGCCTTTCTAGACGGGAACATCCCTTCCCAAGAGCTTGAAAGACATTTAGTTGGTATTTTTATTGACGGATTAAACGCAGATAACCTTAAACTCCATCTTCTTAGAAAGGATACAAAGACCATTACAGAGACCATTCAACTAGCGGTGACTGAAGAAAATGTTCGTAAAAGGTTCCAGCAACGAATTGGCAGGGAACCAAAACTGGACCATTCCGAGGAATTTCATGAGCCGATGGAAATTGGCCACTCAAGACCACATTGGAGTAGGAACAGCTCCCACAGAGTCCATTCAAATTATAATCATCCCAACCAACATGCAGGACAGTCTCATTCGCATCAGCAACCCAAAAGACATCAACAGAATGTGCACCAGGTTACTGCCCTTACTTGCTTTATCTGCAAACGCCGAGGACATACTTCTTACGAATGTACACAACAACAGAGTTACAATCAATACAGAGCCCATCCGCATCAGTATGAGAACCACTCACCACGTTATTATTATGCAAATGGTGATCAACACAGACCTCACCCTCAACGAAATCAACGAAATCATTCCTTCAATCGAAGCCAGCCCAGATCGGAGAACCAAGGTCAGGGAAATGCTTTAATCTGTCGATAAATGGGACCATTCGGTATGACCACAACAGACATAACTTTAACAACAGTTATAAACAAAGGTCCTACACCACCAAAAACAAACCTCAACATCATGGTACCGATTGCAAACCACAGCTAACAGAAATCAATCACATAAATTTATCGCCTGATCCCAGTTCATGCTTGATATCCATCAATAACAAAAATTACAGAGCTCTGATAGATACTGGAGCCACCATTAGCTTGATGAGGGAGCAAATATACCTACAGATTAAGAAACATGTCAGATTTGCACCTTCGAAAACCTATATGGCTTCTGTGACAGGCCAAAAGTTACAGTCGCTTGGAACTGCTTATGTGACATTTCAGATCGGACATCAAAAACTTATTCGTCCTTTTATAATTACAAGAGGCATGTCTCGAAATTTCATATTAGGACGTGATTTCTTGAATAAACATCAGGCAAGAATTTACTTTGATCTACACAAGATAAGGATAAATGGCGATTTTATTACGTTGCAAGATGATTTCTATATCGCATCGTTAGTCAGACTTACATCACCAGTGACTTTACAAGCAAACTCTTTTACTATAGTAAAAGGTCGTATTAAAGGATCCCAATACTTCAGTCCAGGACACACAATTGAAGTACAACCTTTAACAGACAATGCAATTAACGAAGATCCCCACATCAGTATCACAGAAGGAATCGCAGAAGTTACCACCACCCGTGATTTTCCTGTAATGATTTTAAATACCTCAGGGAAGGCGACATCTGTTGCACGCGGTGCAATTATAGCGCAAGTTAAATTTGTGAACACAAATATGACAGACAAGGTTCAACCTTTTCCGACCCCAGCCACCAAGAAAGAAACACCGATTGATGATCTGAGTCACCCTTCTCCATTCAATTTTCCTCGTCAGCCCCCACATTTTTTCCCACGCCCTCATACGAACTTTGAGAAATCACAGCGCCGGCACACACGTCCTGTCACCAAACATTCAGTCTACGTTCCGCACAAACCGTATGGAGTGAGATCCCACTGCGAAGCCGAACACAAGTATTACAAGGATAACATGTATGTTAATACTGATAAACATAAAAATTACACCCACCGAACAAACGAACAGTGTAACTTTTCACCTGCCGACCCAGATAAATATGTGCGTAAATACCACAATATTCACTGCCTTACAGAGGTACAGAAGCGAAAACCTACAATTGATAATGACTTGAATTATGCGGATATCGTAGATCAAGAAATAGTTATGGAAGCCTACCGTAATCCTCTAACACCAGCACACTTACCGGCTTATAAGACAAATGACAGAACTTCTCCAAAAAAATGTTACGCTACTACGAGAAAACAGCGGGCAGGAAATAGACAGGCTTATCACAGGAACGGATTTGACACTGAGAGATATTATCCAGAATTTGATAATGACAGCTTACATCACCGGACATGCAGAAGTTTTCATGAGATCAATCTTGTGACACACGTTACCCCCAGATACCATCGCTTAATTAATATGAAAAACCAGCGACGGAACCAACTAGTGCATTCCCAGACAAACACTCAGGGAAACAAGTCCTCAATAAATCAATGACCGCTAAAGCCACAGTACTGCCGTAGTGGTAGAGAGAGCGAAACTTACATTCAACACAGCAAACCACGATACTGCCGGAGTGCAGGACAGATCGAGAGTGATCATCAACGCTTCATCACCGAACCACAGCAAGAAAGCAGTTCTCAGGGAACATCCAGTACAACTGATGTGCAAAAGAATAGTGAAGACAGGCTGACAAAATTACTTGAAACCTTGCATGCAGAAGAACCTCATGTCAGTAGGCTTCAACAGTTTGTCACCAAACACCAACACATGTTTGCCATCAATGACATGAAACTGGAGCGCACATCTGCAGTCCAAATGGATATAAACACCACAACTGATGTTCCAGTACACCTCAAACCTTACCACACTCCCCTTAAAAACCGTGAGTTAGTGGAGAAATCTATAACTGAGATGCTTGAAGCTGGCATTATAGAAAGATCAAGATCTCAATGGTCATCCCCCATTGTCATCGTCACAAAGAAAGACGGCAGCCACCGTTTCTGCTGCGATTATCGTGCACTCAACAAGATAACGAAGACGATATCATACCCACTTCCCAGGATGGATGATATACTGGCGACGCTTGGAAATTCCAAATGGTTTACAACATTGGATGCACGATCCGGTTTCTGGTGCATCCCAATGTCACCAGCGGCAAAGGAAAAATCTACATTTACTACGCATGTCGGGTCCTTTTCATGGAATGTGATGCCTTTTGGTCTTAAATCAAGCCCCGCCACTTATATGTCCCTCATGGATGAGGTCTTGAAAGGATTCCATCCCTTTGCCTTGGCATACATGGATGATATCTTAGTCCATACGCCAGGTACAATACAAGAACACATGAAAAGGGTTGAACAAGTTTTTGATCGTCTAAAATATCATCACATAAAGCTGAAACTCTCGAAATGTAAATTCCTAAAACAGGAAACAAAATACCTAGGATTCATTATTAATGGCAGTGGAGTTCGCCCTGATGACGAGAAAGTACGAGCGATCAGAGAGATGCCACGCCCTACAACTGTGAGACACGTAAGAGGTTTTATTGGATGTTGTAGTTATTACAGACGCCACATCGTCAATTTCTCCAAGGCGGCGGAGCCATTAATAGCCCTAACTAAGAAATATGCTAGGTTCAGATGGACGGATCAATGTCAACAAGCATTCGATTACCTAAAAAATGCACTCACAACCATTCCAATGTTGGCACACCCTGATACCACCAAACCAATGATCCTATACACTGACGCTTCTGATAACGCTGTAGGAGCTTGCCTTGTCCAACCAAACTCTTCTGATGAAACCCCTATTATCTCTAATGTGCCCAACGAAAAGCCAATTGCTTTCCTGTCACACGCATTAAGTAAGTCTCAAAAGCGTTGGACTGCAACAGAAAAGGAAGCATTTGCCATTCGTTATGCTATGCAGAAACTGGATTTTTACATCCGAGGAACAAAAGTTATCATTAGAACAGATCACCAACCCCTTGTTAGTTGGTTGACGAAGACATCTGAACAACCAAAGAAACTTCAAACTTGGGCGATGAATTTGCAGAACTATTACACTACCATAGAACACATTGCCGGAACCCTCAATACATGTGCTGACCTGCTTTCTAGAATTCCATATCCTGACAACCCGACACAGAGTGAAGAAAATGAAGCAGCTGAAACAGACATAAATGACAATACTAGACAAATAAATGTCATAAATTCAAACCGAATTGTAGATCAATCGGACACTCACACAGACACTGACCGATTGTCAGAAGAGGATCAAACAGACAACTTTGACATCCTACAGGAACAAATGAAAGACCCGGAAGTCGTTAAACTAATGAAACAAATTAAAGAAACACCAGCAAAAGTCAAGGATTTTACTATTTTTCCTCATGACCAAGCACTCTATCATATTGACTCCAAACAAGATGGAAGATTACAGAAATATATTCCACATCATTTAATACCTAACATCCTCATCCAGTTCCACGATGAAAATGGACACCTAGGACGAGATAAAATGATAGACGTCATTAAGAAACGGTATTACTGGCAAAACATGTATAAAGATATAATTGATTACGGGGCCACTTGTAAGATTTGCAAAAGGAGAAATATGAAGGTGAACAAGTCCCCATTACAAAAAATGCAACCTTCCAACTATCCCATGGAAACTGTCAGTTTAGACATCTCTGGACCGTACCCCCTAACACTGTCAGCAAACAGGTACTTGTTGCACATTGTAGACCAGTACTCCGTGTGGCCTGAGAGTTTCCCTATGAAAGATGTCACGTCTAAAACTGTCACCGATTTCTTTTTGCAAGAATTTCTACCTAGACATAGTTGTCCTAGAAGAGTCATCACGGACAATGGAAAACAGTTCGTTGGCAATCCTTTTAAATCAACATTACAAAAGTTAAACATCAAACACACCACAACTAGTTTCTATCGGCCCCAGAGTAACGGAAGAAACGAAATAATGCATTCAACCCTTCATGACATTCTATTCAAACACATCGAAGGCAACGATCAATATTGGGATCTATACATCAACCAGGCCTTAGAAGCAATACGAGTAAACATTAACGACACCACTGGTTTCTCCCCATTTTACCTGCTTTACGGTAGGGAGCCAGTATTTCCGATGGACAACCTTCTCCAACCACAACGCAGATATATGGGAGAGGACCCGATAGCTGTTATCCTACAACAAAAGCATGCAGCACATCAAATTGCGAACAAAAATGCAGAAAAAGCTTTCCGGAAGAAACAGCGTACACACGATAAAAACACAAAACTGGTACAGTTTCACGTCGGCGATCTAGTATACTACAAAAAACACGTTCGACATTCTAAATTTGACGACAAATGGATCGATGGTTTCAAAATCTTAGAACAGACTACACCAACAAATTTTATCCTGTTGCACGAAGAAAGACAGATCAGGACGAAAGCCCACATTTCACAAATCAAGAAAGATAATCATCGTCCTGTTTCCCAGAATATCCTCACTAACACCAGACAGATTCGCAAAACCACCCTCCTTTGTCCCCCGCACATCATCCTCTACATCTGATGTGTCACATTGCGACGATGAACACTCAAACCCCTCTCTTCACCCCCCCGCACGATGCTATCGACAGACTACGTAGATGTCGCGACGCTTCTACGAGTGAAGATGACATCCCTCCGCAGGAGCTACGTGAGAGAATTCAAGCACGAAATCTTCGAGTTCAAGCAGATAATTACCAATCGTTGTCCAGAGATAGCAACACATCTTTAAATGAAGAAAAACCACAACAACAGACTCTACAAGATGCCAACACCTATATAGATACACCACAACCTTTAGATACAGAGTTATCACCTGCCTCATTAACGGAACGAAATGCTCCCGTTCCTACTTCCACACAACGAGAGGTGTCAGACCTTGATACTGAAGAACACCAAAGTGATAACGATGATGATAACGAGCATCCCGACGATAATATGGATACATCCATTCGGTTCGCCTCGAAACGACCTTACTCATCTTTATCAGACAACTCGGTACCATTGACAAAGGTTATATGCCTTCCGCAGGAACATGTTCGTGCAAAGCTGTACACGAAACGGCGAACAAAACCAAAGAACATTGCACAGCACAGTGCATCAACTTCGCAACCATCCACCTGTTACACTACATCAACCGCCACTGCTGTAGACACTGAGAAGAAACACGATAGAAGATTGTCTACGACAGAAGCTCTGTACAGGAAACGTTCAACTAAGCGACAAAATATCGCACAGCACAGTGCATCAACTTCGCAACACCCTACCTGTAATACTACATCAACCGTCACTGCTGTAGGCACAAAGAAAGAGTACGATAGCAGATTGTCTACGAGAGAAATCGCTATATTAGAGATGGCCAGGTTCCAGGTTACTCTAGCTGGGCTATTCTAAATGGTTTCATTCCTTGTCCGAGTACGATAGCAGATTTGTCCAGGAGAGACAATGCTATATTTTAGAATTAATCTAGTTTGCTCTGGCTGGGTTACCCTAAATGGTTTCATTCCTTGTTCGAGTACGATAGCAGATTTGTCCAGGAGAGACAATGCTATATTTTAGAGTTAATCCAGTTTGCTCTGGCTGGGTTACCCTAAATGGTTTCATTCCTTGTCCGAGTACGATAGCAGATTTGTCCAGGAGAGACAATGCTATATTTTAGTGTTACTCCAGTTTGCTCTGGCTGGGTTACCCTAAATGGTTTCATTTTCCTTGTCCGAGTACGATAGAATTGTCTAGACGAGTCAAAATATTTTAGAGTCTGTCGGCGTGATCTGCTGGCTACTCTGAAATGTTTTTTTTTGATGATGCCAGCCACCTTCTATGTCATCCAGTTGATGCTATCAGCGGCAGTCATAACCGCCAGCAAAGAGAAAAATCTGCAGAGGCGCAACTCTATTCAACATGCACAGTTACAGTATTAAAACCGTTATATTTTGTATTAGAAGATTTAAATTACATTTTGTTTGCACTTGGAAATATATGTATTGTTGTACATTATACCAGTACTTAACCAAACACATGCATGTACTATTTGCCACTAAGGAAGAATCTTAAGGGTTAAAGAAGACATTGTTTGATCTTAAGCTACACTCTCATGATATGAGACACGCACATCAACCAAAACGGGCGATTTTGCCGTTTGTAGGCAATGCGCTACAGTTTTGTTGGCACTGCACCCCACGACAACTATGACAGTTTATGTCATAATATTAAGACTTTGGCGGAAAACCAAAACATTATTACACATGTGATTAGCCGGAGCATCACAAATGGTGAACGATACTCAGAGCATTTTTTTCTCCATTAACAAATTTTTTCTACTGGTCTGTTCAGGAGATACTGAAACTAGACATATGCTATGGATCAATTTTATGATTACTTGTTATAAATTGTTTGAATTTCATTTATATCGCATAAATAACTATGTACCATGTATCATGTCTTTTTAACAATTTAATGTGTTGACACACACAGATGTTGTACTCGTCCAGTACAAATTATGTAAGCTCTAATGCGAAACTGAAATGTTGACCCACACCTCTACTCCCTTTTCCCTACGCGCAAGCTGTCCATACGTGACCTTAACACCACCTCGCTGTTTTTCGCTATGTCAAATCTAATCTTCGTTTTTCACCACCTTTATCTTCCCCCCGTGTCGATTTCCCCATGCGAGTTCTTCTTCTATTTTTTTACCTTTCTCCCACGCCTCGCGTTTATTCATCCATCCAACACCGGAACTACTTTCTCTACTCCCCCAGCTATTTCATTGTACTATAAACCCCCCCCCCCCTCTCCTTCAGTTGACGCCACACCGTGCCGTCAATGAGAGTTCAAACATCCAGTGTGACCTTTCACCGCTCCCGTTCACATTAGCGAAAGTCATGGTCACAGGTAAACAGCTATAGTCAGTTACCATTTAGATGTAAATATTAAGATAGGATTCCCTTATTGTCCTGAGTGTTGATTAACACTCGAGTTTTTGTTTGGCATAACCAAACCTTATATGTGTCGACTTTAAATAAAAAGTTCAATAAGTTTAACATTAATTATGTATATTTACTATAATAACTCCATGTTTTTATGTATTATTATTAGCGTGTTAAGTAAAGATTATATAAGTATTGTATTAATACATTAACAATTTACATTGCGTATTGCACATTGCTATCCATATCCCTTACTGTTTAATGAAATAGTGTATAAACAACTTGTATGTCTCCCCCGTTTTCGGCAATATGAAACTACTAGATCACTCCTTTTAAGAAATAATAATTTTTTTCCTTTTTTCGGCACATGTATACTGAGACCTTGTAGTCTTTTTTCCCCTCATTTTGGCTCATAAGTATATGCCCCCAGTCAATGACTTATACCAGTAACACAAATTTTTCTCAACAATTATCCATTGCCAATTGCTTCATAAATATATGCCCCCATTTCATATTTTGCCCCAGTATGTATGTTAGGGACTTGATTTTTTTTTTAGTTGATAGGACGAAAATGTCTCCACATGGGATACTTTTTTGTGGCCCCGGGACTTGTGTGACCGCTAGCCATACACTGCAATTAATACGTGTTAAAAAACCACGTAAAATGAGAAATAACAACGTTAAAAGCAGTTAAGACATTTGTGCACAAAATACAGTATCACTCAAAGTTCACGGCTTCGGGAAAAGTTGTCCCAGAACAACAAAGTAATAATTGCCTGTTTATTGAGTGGAAAAATTTGAGAGAAGTTGCAAGTCATGGGTTTTTCCGTTGCTAAAGTCGAAATTACAGAATGTCGTGTGCAAAAAAAGTCGAAAAGCTGAGAAGAGCGTGTGCAAATGTTGATGTTTGGTGCCGAGTGAAAAATAAAGCATCGTGTGAAAATTGGCGGGGAAAAAAGAGTGGGCAGTATATAAAGAGAAGACTTGGGCGATTGACAGGATCCAGGACTTGTACCGATTTTAGGAGTCGTTAGGCGAGAGGATTTTTACAGAACTGCGTCGTCGAGATTATCAAGACCAATTTATATTTTTTTCTGGTGATACAATTTCATGTTGGATATAATTTTCATTTGTTTTGGATACTCACTATTTTGGGTAAGAAAGAAATACGTGTTTTATCATTGTGCCAGGGGTCTATGTAGGGTTCGGGCTCTGATGTCCCACCTACATCAATGGATGTTGATGCGAACACACAGCCTCTCATATCCAGGTGCAGTGAGCGCCGCGGAAGCTATTGTCTTGTAGTAAGCTCCTAGTATATGGCCTCTCCTGTACAAATGTGTCCATAGCAGCACCTTCACGTGGTGACCCCGTTTTCACAGAGTTTGCTATGGGGGCGACCGAGTGCCTGGCGGTATAACTGGGTCGGGAGTTTTTTGGGACTCCTCCTAAGGTGTAGGCGCAATACACCGGCGAGTGGACCATGCTCTGGTCAACACCAACCCAAACCCCACTCATGGGTTAAATGCTACCTTCTCTCTTCTCTACTTGCCTACCAATCTTTCTTTGTCCAATCCACGATACACCTCACCAAGGATCCTGAAGCGGTGATGGTAAAAGATAGGTCTTTACCTAGAAGGGATCCGGGCCCTGCCCAACGTCCCAGCTGCAGCGAGAGTGCCATGCGACCTGACATTGCACCCATCGTCAGATTTTGTCCAACTCCTGAGACACGGGAAGCAAAGCCACTAAAACTCAATGGAAATTTAGAACCACTGTGCTGGGAAAAATCGTGAAGGCATAGGATGCAGGACGTGACACAGCCACAGCAAAAGCTCAGCCACAGAACGAAGAAATGAGGCCTGCATCGTGAGCGCTTGTGACTAGCGGGGAATGCATCTCTGTGAACCCCACCTGAACCCCCAGAGCGAAGTGATCTTTAGAGCCACAAAGGTGAGTGGCCAAGCAAATCAACCCAATACTCATGGAGGAAGACACACACATTGCATTCTTTGGGAGGGAGATGTCTGCAGCAAACACCCAATACCTCCAATGCTAGTCAAACAACATATTCCATACGAGCTCGGGCGTCGCCTCGGTTACCAAGGCCCGCGCAAGAGAGATAAATCCCCTGCTCCTTGTGAAAAGTCAGCGAAGGGGAACCTTAACATTTTACAGCTAAATATAGCTGGACTACAGAATAAGACAATTGAGCTTACAAAAATACTACACGAACATCAAGTACAAGTAGCCCTTCTGCAGGAAACAATACTCCCACGGAGACAAATTAACATCACGGGTTATACACAGTACAAATGTGAATGCCCGAAGTGCCAAGGCATCATGACCTTAATCAGAAATGATACCCAAGCCATAGTAACCAACAACCCTGCGGGGGATATCGACCACCAAGTAATAAAGCTATGGGGCAAAGATAGCACCAAGTACACACTACACAACATTTACTGTCCCCCGACCTCATCAAAAGGTCTGCCTGAGTTCGAGCCCATACTAAAGAAAACTGTCGTAGCTGGTGATTTTAATGCTCACATTCCTGCTCTAGGATACAGGCGGTTTAACAGTAGGGTCTAGAGGTTGAGGAGCTGTGCAGCAGTATCAACTTAATGCTGCTGCAGAACTTGGAAACTCCACCAACACTCCTACACAGGGCACACGGCTCGACCAGCCGGCCAGATCTGACATTTGTTTCAGCTGACATAGCAGAAAATAGTATCATCAAAGTCTTAGAAGATGTGGGAAGTGACCACCGCCCTGTTTTAACAACTATTTTAACACCACAGAAGACACAGAAGTCCCTGTGTAAACCATCCTGGAACTTCAGGAAAGCAGACTGGGACCGCTACGGCCGAGAAACTGACGCTGGGTTCAGTCAAATCATTAGAACTGATAACATTAATACTACATACAACAACATGTGTACCACAATCCTAACAGCTGCCAAAAAGTGCATCCCAAGGGGGAAGCATAAGAAGTATAAACCTTACTAGACATCTGAACTAGCTGAAGCAGTCAAAGAAAGGAGAGAAGCTTGAAAGAAGGCTGAAAAATACCCTACCACCCTAAATAAAACAGAGTACAACAGGTGGACAGCAAAAGTAAGGTATGTCACCAAGAAGAATAAACGGGAGACTTGGAAAGAAAATTGCAACAAATTAGATTTTAAAAGAGAAGGGAACAAAGTTTGGAGACTCCTCAGTAATCTCGAGGGAAGCAAGAAAAAGACAAACCCAACACCTATGGTGGATGGAAGTGGTGATGAAGTAACATCAAGCAGCAAGAAAGCCGATGTCTTCAACAATTTTTATGCCAGTGTAAATAAAACACAACAGAGAAAGAAACTAGACAAAATGCTCCTAAAGAACATATCCACGCGTAACAAAGATCAGACCAATATTGCTGCGTTCGATGATCCGTTCCGTCCGCAAGAACTGAGAATGGCACTACGGAAACTGGCCAAAAATAAAGCTCCAGGACCAGATAAAATTAAAAATGAGATGATTTGTCAACTAGGGCCAAAGGCAAAAGAGACACTTCTATGGCTCATCAATAGTACGTGGAACGAGGGACAGCTACCATCAGCATGGCTGACAGCAACCATCGTGCCTATATTGAAGAAAGGGAAACCACCAGGAACACCAAAAAGGTATAGGCCCATTTCCCTCACTTCATGCTTGGGCAAGCTGGTCGAGAGAATGGTAAACAACAGACTATACTGGTGGTTGGAAAGCTGGAACCTTCTGGACAACAACCAGGCAGGCTTCAGACGTAAGTGTTGCACAGATGACCCCCTCTTCAGGTTTACACAGAATGTGATGGATGGCTTTCAAGAGGGAAAAAGCACAATAGCTGTGTTCATCGACCTTGAGCAAGCCTACGACAGAGTTTGGAGAAAGGGACTTTTGCTAAAGATGAGAAGAATGGGAATAGGAGGGAAAATGATTAGATGGATACAGGCCTTCCTAACAAATAGAACCATAGCTACCAACTATGCCGGTGCAATTTCACGGAAAAGAACGCTGGAAGAAGGACTGCCTCAAGGCTCTCCTTTAAGTTGCACCCTTTTCCTCATCTTCATTAATGACCTTGCCAAACATCTGAATGTGATGAAGGCGCTGTTTGCTGATGACCTTGCCATCTGGACTACTGACAAATATCCCATCCTGGCAAAAGCCAAGATCAACAGAGCTCTCCTTACAATGTCAGTATATTGTGAGCTGTGGAAACTTAAAATCGATACGCAGAAAACTGTATACACCACTTTCTCCCACAGCCATAAAATAGCAAAAAGACACATCAACATCAAACTGAGTGGGGAAACACTAACAAAAGAAGAGCACCCAGTCTATCTAGGAGTAAAACTGGACAGACAATTGAAACTAGATGGACACATCCACAACCTCAGGGAAAAAGCATGTAAGCACCTAAACCTTACCAAACGGCTAGCTAGTACAAATTGGGGAGCGGATAAACAAACCCTTCGTCAACTATATCTTGGCTATGTGAGATCAGCGATAGACTATAACCTCCCCCTCCAGACCATTGTGAGTACTAATACCATCTCAGCTCTGGACCGTGTGCAGAACCAAGCTCTCAGGTTAATTTGTGGAGGGATGAGATCAACACCCACAGCCGTATGTGAGATAGATGCCAATATAGAGCCGCTGGATATCAGGCGTAAAAGAGCATTGACTGAAGCTGTAGAAAGATACAGGAGACAAGAGAAAGACCACCCAAACAAAGTACTTATTGACACTTGGAAACAAACACGAAGACTGAAACAGCTATCTCTCCTGGACAGAGCCAAAGAGGAAAATGATAAACACCATCTCCCGCAAGAGAGAGAATTGGAAAACAAATACTTTGGACCTCCCCCTTGGGAAAACTTCCATCAACCAACTGTCAACACACAATTGATAGATGAAACGGCCAACAAGGAAACACTACCGACAATCTTGAAGACGTGTGCCTTGGAGACCATAAACAGCTACCCAACGTCAGCAATACAGGCCTACACAGATGGTTCAGCTTTCAAGACCACCTCTTTTGCAGGATACGGCGTCTGCATATGGTACCTGGATGGATCCTCTTATGAGTTCTGCGACTCCTGTGGTGAGAATTGTTCAAATTATGAAGCGGAGGCTGAGGCCATCAAGACAGCCATTGAATTACTACACCAACAGTTTGACCTTATGGAACGAAAGCCATCAGATATAGTGATCTTCAGTGACTCCATGTCTGTTCTGGAAGCACTTAAACAGACTCCATATGAAAACAAAGACATTTTTCTTATAGGAAGACCGGTTCACAACTTGATCACAGCCTACTCCATCAGTGTAACCCTACAGTGGATCCCTGGACACAGTGATCTAACTGGAAATGAGACAGCTGATAGACTTGCAAAAGCAGGAGCCTCTAAACAACAAAAGGACAGACCCTGCAGCATGAGAACAGTTAAACAGATTCTCAGAAACAACACAAGGGAAATCTGGCTGAACAGATGGGCGAACGGGCCGGCTGGCCGAAATGTCTTTAATGAAATGACCTGCCCAAAAGACAACGACAACATAAACAGACTCAGCAGGAGAAATCAAAGTCTTATCTTTCAGTTCCGAACAGGACACGCCAGAGTCAATAGCCATCTAAACCGTATCAACCCTCAGCACCTACCCATGTGTAGACACTGCTCTCATCCCTATGAAACAACCAGACACCTCCTCATGGAGTGTCCATCACTCACAAACGCTAGGAAAAAAACTTTTACAGACACCTCTGACAGTCACCAACTCACTACATGGAACGTTAAAACAACTGCAGAAAACCTGCACTTTTTTAAGAATGGCATTGGGCTGCCAAGAGTAGATATACTCAGCAGCTATGGGATATCGACAACAACAACAACAACAACATCATTGTGCCAATGACATTTGCTGTTCCAATCACGTTAATAAACTAAATTTTATTTTTCTACATTGCTGAGTTTTCGTTGGAATATTACAGCTGGATACTTTGACATAACCACTATACAAGACATTGCTTTTCACTAACCATAAAAAAGGGTACGAAAGAACTCTGGGTTAAGGAAGAATAAAATAAGGTCAAGTATTTCCATCTCAGGCGGTCAGACCTGTAACGACTTGAACCAAGAAACGTACAAGAGTTAGCGCTCTTCAAAATATTTACCTGCGGTCAACCATTAACTGAAACTGACCCAGTCAGCTGACAGACACACACACATTCTTTCATTGATGCAGTAAACACAGCCCGTCTACACGACCTGCGCACGACTAGCTGCACGGTCACACCACGACATTTATAACTCGCAGCAACCACATTGATTGCTTCAAAATTTGTGTGGTGTTCTGACATTTGTAAACTGATTCTCAGCTTATGTGTTCTAGAATGTACTCAACATTATAAATTCTCGACTTACATGATTTAGACATTACCTCATATTTATGACGGTGACAGTGCTGAATCTATGTAGATCATGTGCTTCTCTGGAACTGGAAGAATGGTCTACCTTGTTCTACAAACTCCACGCCAGAAAGTCACAGTTAATATAATAAATAGACGTCAAAACTAATAACATTGACGTACGTAACGGAAAGATAGGATTTTCAGGACATGTAAAGCAGGTGTTCCTAGCCTGGGGTACGCCTACCACATGGGGATACTAGAAACATTTCACAGGGTTACGCAGAATATTTGGTCAATAATTATGGGGTGGGTGAAACGTCTGGAAATATAGGCAGTTTGTCTTGTATACATTTTTTCTCACTACTAACTTACATAATATGCTTTTTCATACCAATATGGATTCGACATTAGCAGCAGATGAACGCACAAAGATTGTTCTCATTCACACAAGACAGTGATACTCACAAAGAGAAATAGCTGCCGAATTCTCTATGAATTTAGATCTTTGGGATATACTGTAATTCATTCAACTGAAATATTCCAAAAGTAGTAGTGTTAGTGAGAAACAAAGTTGTGGAATGAAGAGAGAACGACGTGTTCTTAATCTAATCCGAAGAAAATAAAAATGGATTCTAAATATGATAATACAGAGCCTGTACCAAGTACCTGTACTGTTGGTTGACAAGACAAAGAAACAAGGGTATAACTAATTCGTTTGAATGTATTCTGATAAACATAAACAAGACAATTCTTTGCTAAAAATGTTGTTACGTACCAAATAATATTTTCTTTGTGACACATAAATTAACCTGTTTGTGACGTTAGTCCTATTTATTCGTTCCATTTTTCTCTGCCCATCATCAAATAGTTAAATAAATTCTCCACTAAAAGACCTAGAATATAATCAAAATTATGGCGTCATGGACACCCACAAGAGAAATATCCCCACATTATTAATTTTCTTAATGAAAGTTTGTTTCCAGTGACACAATCGCGCCATGTTTTCGAGAAGATACGGAAACGGTACACTAAACACTGTGACAAATAAATTCAACACTCTCTTAAAGAACACGTTTGCCTTTCTCTACATTATTTTCATGGTGCATTGTTGACTTTGTTAGAAATATTAACCAAATTCCTTACTGCCCCGAAGGAAGTAATGGAAAGATGGAAAGAATATTTCGCAGAACTCCTTGATGGTGAGCAAGGTCAAGCATCAGAAATGATAACCATTAGCACAGAAGAGAAAACCAATGGTGGTGAAGATGACATAAAGATGGAAGAACTAAAGGCAGCACTGGAGAAAATCAAGATGGGCAAAGCAGCAGGGCATGATGGTATAACACCAGAAATGGTTAAGTACATGGGAGCATCAGGCGACCTATTACTCTTTGTGACGTACGTCTAGTTTGACAAGTGAATTTTCCATGATATGACGGATGATTTAAAGGGACCTTTAGCTTTTCATAACATTAGAACCCCTGAACATTTGTTGTAACTTTTCGTTTGCCAGAACGCATTCCACCGGGACTCATTTAGTATACAGCGACGAGATCAAAGAGACGAACTGAGGATCTTAGGGGAGACTATCGGCGCTATCAAAGACAGTAGTTTTCCCTGATACGAGACGCAGTTGCTTGCCGCTAATTTCGCGTCTCGGTGTCAATCGAGGAACCGAGCGAACGGGGGAAAGCGAAACGGGCAGCAGCGAGCGGATACGAAGACCAGGGGGCGGCTTTTTCTCTTGATTTGGCGGTCAGATCCCCAAAAGTTCGTGAGATCAAATAAGTTGTCAAGTTTATCATGTCCCACTCAACTTACATTTCATTTTAGCTAAATAGACCATGTAGAACTAGACACGTTATCACTCGCTGGCCAGATCTTTACAGAAGCACTAGCTTTATTGAAATCTTGTTATAGATTTTCCCCTGGATTTTATATATATTTGCAGTGATTTCTATTTCTGTGCAAAGCGGTAATATATATTGTGTAAAGTGATCAGTGGTCTAGCTCAGTCATTCTATTTAAAGGGATTCTGTGTTAATTTAAATCTATTTAATTAAACCATCTCAAGAGTTCCAGTTTTAAATATAATGATCTATCTATTATATTATTTCAAAAAGATAATAGATGCTTAAATTAACTTTTAAAGTCGCGAAGGAATTTATAATTAATAAATTCCGTTAAGTCCTAGTTTTATAGATGTGTGTTTTTAACCACTAGAACTCGCGCAGTGTTTATTAAATACATAATTAAATACGCGAGCATATATATAATAGGCTTAACGGGAAATTCATCGCGCTTCAGAAGGTTATTTGTTTTCGGTATATTACATGTCTTTTTTTTCTTTCATACAGAGTGATCGTAACCTGTGCGATTCCAGCATTAAGAAAGCAATAAAGAAATCAATCTAAGCAAAGCAAAGCATAAACAGTGTGTAGAGTTCCCCTGACGCAGAACTGGTTGAGACTGTGTAAATTTTTAATCTTTGAGGCGATTCTATGTTTGGAATTCCGCTATCTAACTTATAGCAAAGAAAGCACACCCAAAGACAAATTTAACGCACCATCAAACAACTTAAGTCGTAACGGGAAGAAGAACACTGGCCCGAGCTTTGTTAGTTTACTGACACAGAGAGATAATTCATAATTTCCTGAACAGTGATGTGACTTAGTTTTCTCACTGGACTTAAACCATACCTCACGGATAAAGTGTACCAGCACGCGTAAGAATTTTATTATCCGCGGCATAGTCAAATAGACCACACCATCCTCACCCCGGTATCAGAGACCGTGCCCTCCCATAGAAACTGTTATTAAGAAAAGAGACACAACTACAGATTCATTTTCCAGCGATTACGGGATCCTTTTATGTGCTGACCGCCTACCCGATAATCTGGGGCTAGAACTTGAACAAACACTCATACATTTAGTTGAGGTGTAACTGCTGTTGTGTTATTCTATGGAGTGCAAGATTTTTTTCACAATCGGTAAGTGAGAGCAAGATGAGTGAAGGCCTTTGCTAGCGCGTGTATGAATGACAGGAAATTAATTCTTTTTGTGTGACCATTTTGTTAACTTGCTTACCTGGTAACATATATCTTTTCTGTATACCCTACATTGTTCCTTTAAGTGGGATAGTTGATAATTTGTTAACTCTGTTTAAAACCACCTCCTTTCCATTTGCTTAGTAAAGGGAAGAACAGCTGGGAAGAACAGGTTTTTTTTTCTATTACTTATACCTAACTTGGTAACACCTCTTTCAGAGTAATTAACTTTACTGTTAGGTTAACGTACCCGTGTTCCTGATATTATCTATCTCTGGACTGGGTTTGTCTTTGTCTAATGAGCGGGAAGGGCTTAGTCGATACCAATCTTCTTCACCCCCTCCCAAATTTGTTATTTGCATTTGTGTACTTATGATAATTTACGTAATATCTGATATTTTTAGTAATTGATGTTTAAAGTGAATAAAATCACCTAAACTCATTTAGTTCTGTGTGTTGGATATACCCAAAGCCCAACATTTCCCCTATTCGTTTAATATAGTTTGTATCAACGTCGTGTGTGTGTTTGAAAACACCGAATCGGTGAGCGCGCAGATGCGAGTCTGGAAAACTGGCAAATAATTGTTTGACCAGGAGAGTGAAAGAGAAGATTGAGAGACACGATTTGTCGTAAATAAGTCTGTCTTTACTCTCCTCCAGCACGCTGTGAAGTAACTATTAAATCTCTACATTTTCTATCACTGAGCTTTCCATCATCATTTTCCACTCTAAACCGGACCACTATTTCTACGACTCTTTTCTCTCAAAATAAATTTACGACAATATTTGGCCGGCTCGTCTGGGATAATTTTGAGATACATTTGATGCACACATATTTGTGGGCTGGTTCTGGGATCTTGAGCTACATTTGAGGCAATCGCATAGCCGGGTTAAAGATATTTTGAGTCTGATTTAGTTTGGGTCTAACTAGGTAGAGTGTGAATGATTTGTCTTTGTGAATTAGGGAAATAAATAAATAATTACACCCCTAGACAAACGTTCTTTAAGTATTTGGGTTGTCCACACAGCATATTTACAGGTTGTTTTCTCTCCACAGCAGTAGAAAGTACAGATAAACAAATATATATTTGCTATTTTAATTATCCTCTGGCGGAGATAATTATATTTCTTTCTTTATAAAAGTTGCTGGGATTGCGTGATTGTTTTACAGTCACTAAGGTTTTTGAAGTCAAAAAAGAGTTGAGCTTAGCTAAAGACGGATTGTTCTGATTTTTAAAAATTAAGTTAACAACGTCTCATCTCAATAATTGACTTTAGGGACGGAGTTTGTTGTCAGAGATTAAAAATTTAGGGAAAATTTTTTTTTCTTTTAAATTGTTTTAATATAAATTTTTCTCGACTGTTAGTAAAAGTAGATTCTTTTCCAGTGTAACTTACCATTTAGTGGCATAGTCGCTTGCGTTTAGAGCCTTAATTGCCAGATAATAGCAGCGATAAGTTTGCACAGTACAGGTAGGAGGTAACACAGGTAAATTTATACTTGTGTTTTTTTTTTCTCGTAGCGGTTCAGAGTTCCGCCCTTTCGCGTTTCTTCTTACTAGTTCTCTAAGCATACTTCATCTTATTCTTTAACAATGGCAGAGAGGATAAAGATGAGGTCCATCTTGAGGCTGGAAGCGAAAGAGGCAGGATTAGATGCAGAAGCTGCAAACGCGTTTATTAACCAGGAATTGGAAATATATGACGCGGAGCAACAGAGAGCCGAAGCTGAGAGGAAGGCGGAGCAACAGAGAGCAGAAGCTGAGAGGAAGGAAGAGAAAGAAAGAACAGAGAGGAGAGAAGCCCAGGAGAGGGCAGATAAGAAAGAAGCGGAAGAACGTCTTTTGGAACAGAAGAAAATTGAAGCAGAGATGGAAACTCGCAGAGAGAGAGAGAGAGACAAGGAAAGACAGCATCAACTGGCGCTTAAGGCTCTAGAGAGTCGGGGCGCCTCTACTTCGACTAACGGAGAGCCGTCTTCGCCCCAGTCTCAATGGACCTCTCCAGTACTCAATCTGCCCAATTAACTGCTATGTCGTTTTCTTTAGAATCTTTTCCTAGCCCTAACGAAAAAATTGACAGCTACCTAGAAAAATTTGAGAGACTCGCGAATCTTTATGGGTTAGAGAGTACCCGCTGGGCGCTCAAACTTTCAACGTCACTGAAAGGCAATGCTTATGACGTGTACACAAAGCTGGGACCGAATCAACATGATTACGACATGTTGAAAAAGGCCTTACTACAGCAGTTTGAGATGACTGCCCGAAAGTTTCTGCAGTTGTTCAGAAACAGCCGAAAAGAGAGCACGGAAACATTTCCCCAGTTCTCTTCACGTCTCACGAGTTATCTGACAAAGTGCATTGAATTATCTGACCTACCTCTTTCATATGAGGGACTCCTCGAACTTGTTCTTGTGGAGCAGATAAAATCCACTTTGTCGAATGAAACTCGTAGATTTTTGGCTGAACAGGGGGCAGTCAGGCTTGAAGACATACTCACTCAATAAAGCCGAACGCTATAGCAATGCAATGGCCGAACTTCCCAGCACTAAACGTAAACCCACCGATGAGCCATCTCGAAAACAGAATCTAGAACAGGCATCCTATTCTTCCACTTCCTCTCAACATTATAACCAACGAGATAACAATACCCAGAAACCTCCCCAGGAAAAATCGAAATTCTACAAAACCCGATACCCCCCCAACAACAATTCTGATCAACCCAACAAGCCTACGTGGCAGCGCGGCCACCAAGGTCAAGGAAAAGGGAAGACCCCTACACCAGGAACGTCTGATCAGGGCAAACAAACCGGTGCAAACCGCATTGGATGTTTGCATACAGCCTCGAAAGGTAGAGTCAATGTCAGTGATTCTCAACCTGAGGGGGACCAACCCTCAACTCGAGGAACTGTAATTTTGAACGGTACCTCTACTACTTGTCTTTTTGACACTGGATTAAGTTTTGATTGTATTGTCGCTAGGCACCTAGTCAAACCCGGTCAGTAGACAGAGGAAACCGTCAAACTTAGTGGAGTTTTCAGGAGTGATGCACCCAGGACGCTTCCTATCGCACTGGTAGAAATACACTCTGACTTTGTCAGAGGAGTTATTAAAGCGGCCATAATGGATGATCCGATCTACCCAGTTATCCTGGGATGTAGATATGTGTTCATTGGGAGACCTAAGGAGCCGATTGTGGCAGCGGTAACCACAAGAGGGCAAGCCAAGAAGGAGAGGGAGCCTGCGCCAAACTTGTTGCCGAACGAACTGAAGGAGGCGCAACAAAAGGACCCTACTCTGGCGCCCTGCTTTAAAAAACTGCCCATGGCTAAGGACCCCAGACACAACGGAGACATCTTTTCTAAGGATGGTGTATTGTATCGTAGAACGGGCAACCCGGACACGGGGAATAACCAGCTCCTAGTACCGACGCAGTACAGAAACCAGATCTTAGAAATGGGGCACTCTCTTCCCTTTAGCGGACATATGGGACAAAACGCCACTATTCAGCGAATAAAAAACCACTATTGGTGGCCAGGAATGAACTCTGACATTGTCAGGTACGTGAAATCCTGCGCCCAGTGCCAACGGGTAGCACCCAAGCACTTGACACCCCCAGTACCTATGGGGCAAATGCCAATAGTAGGGACTCCATTTGAACGGGTTGCTGTCGACATTATTGGTCCTCTGGAAAAGACCAAAAGAAGGAACAGGTTCATCCTGACCTTAGTTGACACTTGCACTATGTGGGCCGAAGCCGTACCGCTACCATGCACTAATTCCAAGCATGTCGCAGAAGCCCTTGTGCAAATTTTTACACGGTTGGGATTCCCTCAACAAGTTTTGACGGACAATGGATCCCAATTCCGTAGCCTGTTAATGGAGGAGATCTTTAAGATCTTGAGGGCCAAACATATCCACACAAGTCCCTACCATCCGGCCGGAAATGGGCTCGTGGAACGTTTTAACGGTACCCTCACCATGATGTTACGTAAGCTGGGTCAGGAGAAACCGGAAGACTGGGACCAATATATATCGGCTGCCTTATTCGCCTACCGAGAGGTACCCCAAGCGTCTACGGGTTTTGCGCCAGCTACACTTTTATTTGGCAGACCTATTAAGGGGCCACTAGAAGCCTTACTTCGGTCCCTGACAGACCAGAAGGCTGACGAGACAGTCGTCTCTGCAAGCAAGTATGTATCTGAGCTTAAGGAAAGGCTAAAGCTAGGATGGGATCTAGCTACTACCAACCTTAAGAAAGCCCGCGCTAAAATTACTAAAAGATACAACAAAGCTGCAAAAGAGAGAGAACTACAACCAGGGGAGAAAGTCCTATTGCTACTTCCAACCGGAAGCAATAAACTTCGCATCGGATGGCAAGGACCGTTTACCGTCCTTAAAAAGATCTCACGTACCAACTACAAGATCTCCATCAAAGGAAAGGAGAAGGTCTTCCACATAAATCTGCTAAAGAAATATTTGGAAAGACCGGTGCCATCCTCCGAGCATCTCCTGGCTGTCGCCATAGCAACGGAAGACGAGGAAGATGATGATGGTTGCATGGAGTATCCACTGCAACCCACAGAATCCTTTAAAGATGTCAAGTTCGGCGACAATCTCTCACCAGAACAACAAACAGAAACTAGGGCTCTACTAAAACAGTACAGTGCAGTTTTAACGGATGTACCTGGTCGAACAAATCTCATTGAATTTGATATGAAATTAACAAACGAGACCCCTGTTCAAACCAGAGTTTACCCCATCCCGTACGCTAAAGCTGATGCACTTCGCGGAGAAATAGACAAGCTGCGTCAGGCAGGAATTATCAGTGAGTCTACATCTCCTTACAGCTCGAGTGTAGTGCTGTTGCAGAAGCCCAATAAGGAAGTTCGGCTGTGCATTGATTACAGGTTGCTAAACGCTGTAACGGAATTCCAGCCCGAACCTCTCCAAACTGTTTCTGAGTTGTTCACCAAGCTCAGCAAAGCAAAGATCTTCTCCAAGATTGACCTCAGCAAAGGTTATTATCAAATACCAGTCAAGGAGGAAATTAAACCTTTGTTAGCTTTCAGCACTAGTGAAGGACATTACACATTTAACGTGATGCCGTTCGGTTTGCATAATGCACCAGGAGTGTTCACCAGGATGATGAGGAAGCTTCTACAACCTTTGCAAAGTCCCCATATCCATAATTTCATGGATGACATCTTAATTGCATCGGAAACCTATGAAGAACATATTGCTACGGTTGCTATGCTCCTCAGGAGACTACAGGAAACGGGTCTCACAGCCAGACCTAGCAAATGTCTCATCGGGTTTGAACAGTTAGACTTCCTGGGGCACACTATTTCTCACGGATGCAGTTGGCCTATTAAGAAGAACGTGGAGAAAATAGTGGCAGCAAAAAGACCCCGAACGAAGAAAGACGTACGTTCCTTCATATCGCTATGTGCATACTATCAGAAGTACATCCAGAACTTCAACGGACTGACGGCACCTCTGACTGACCTCACAAAGAAGGTTGTCCTGATAAGGTCATATGGGATCAAAAGTGCGAACACGCGTATAGCACTTTGAAAGGACAGTTGTCTGCATACCCCATTTTGAGGTTGCCTGACCTCAAGAAACCTTTTGTACTGAGAGTCGACGCGTCAGGTCAGGGCATCGGGTCAACACTGCTTCAAGCCGATGACAGTGACCTGAACATGCTATTTCCAGTTGCCTATGGCAGTCGGAAATTAAATAAAGCGGAACGGAACTACAGCGTAGTTGAAAGGGAATGTCTTGCTCTGATTGACGGTATCAGACGCCATCATGAGTTTCTTTATGGTACATCGTTCACGGTGCAAACAGACCACGCTCCGTTAGCATTTCTTGGTGCCAATAAAGAATTTAACGCTAGGATCATGCGTTGGGCCCTCCTTCTAAGCGTCTATTCTTTCAAAGTGGAATATATTCCGGGAAGACAGAATGTCGGGGCTGATTTTCTGAGTAGAAACTGGTCTACAGAGGAAGAAGAGCAAACTGAAGATACCACTCATCCTAAAATCACCAATCAGGTCACCTCCATTGTCAAAAAATGAAAACATGAAAAATGGTTTCATGTCTAAAAGTGGGGACGATTGTGACGTACGTCTAGTTTGACAAGTGAATTTTCCCTGATATGATGGATGATTTAAAGGGACCTTTAGCTTTTCATAACATTAGAACCCCTGAACATTTGTTGTAACTTTTCGTTTGCCAGAACGCATTCCACCGGGACTCATGTAGGATACAGCGACGAGATCAAAGAGACAGACCGAGAGGATCTTAGGGGAGACTATCGGCGCTATCAAAGACAGTAGTTTTCCCTGATACGAGACGCAGTTGCTTGCCGCTAATTTCGCGTCTCGGTGTCAATCGAGGAACCGAGCGAACGGGGGAAAGCGAAACGGGCAGCAGCGAGCGGATACGAAGACCAGGGGGCGGCTTTTTCTCTTGATTTGGCGGTCAGATCCCCAAAAGTTCGTGAGATCAAATAAGTTGTCAAGTTTATCATGTCCCACTCAACTTACATTTCATTTTAGCTAAATAGACCATGTAGAACTAGACACGTTATCACTCGCTGGCCAGATCTTTACAGAAGCACTAGCTTTATTGAAATCTTGTTATAGATTTTCCCCTGGATTTTATATATATTTGCAGTGATTTCTATTTCTGTGCAAAGCGGTAATATATATTGTGTAAAGTGATCAGTGGTCTAGCTCAGTCATTCTATTTAAAGGGATTCTGTGTTAATTTAAATCTATTTAATTAAACCATCTCAAGAGTTCCAGTTTTAAATATAATGATCTATCTATTATATTATTTCAAAAGATAATAGATGCTTAAATTAACTTTTAAAGTCGCGAAGGAATTTATAATTAATAAATTCAGTTAAGTCCTAGTTTTATAGATGTGTGTTTTTAACCACTAGAACTCGCGCAGTGTTTATTAAATACATAATTAAATACGCGAGCATATATATAATAGGCTTAACGGGAAATTCATCGCGCTTTAGAAGGTTATTTGTTTTCGGTATATTACATGTCTTTTTTTTCTTTCATACAGAGTGATCGTAACCTGTGCGATCCCAGCATTAAGAAAGCAATAAAGAAATCAATCTAAGCAAAGCAAAGCATAAACAGTGTGTAGAGTTCCCCTGACGCAGAACTTGTTGAGACTGTGTAAATTTTTAATCTTTGAGGCGATTCTATGTTTGGAATTCCGCTATCTAACTTATAGCAAAGAAAGCACACCCAAAGACAAATTTAACGCACCATCAAACAACTTAAGTCGTAACGGGAAGAAGAACACTGGCCCGAGCTTTGTTAGTTTACTGACACAGAGAGATAATTCATAATTTCCTGAACAGTGATGTGACTAGTTTTCTCACTGGACTTAAACCATACCTCACGGATAAAGTGTACCAGCACGCGTAAGAATTTTATTATCCGCGGCATAGTCAAAATAGACCACACCATCCTCACCCCGGTATCAGAGACCGTGCCCTCCCATAGAAACTGTTATTAAGAAAAGAGACACAACTACAGATTCATTTTCCAGCGATTACGGGATCCTTTTATGTGCTGACCGCCTACCCGATAATCTGGGGCTAGAACTTGAACAAACACTCATACATTTAGTTGAGGTGTAACTGCTGTTGTGTTATTCTATGGAGTGCAAGATTTTTTTCACAATCGGTAAGTGAGAGCAAGATGAGTGAAGGCCTTTGCTAGCGCGTGTATGAATGACAGGAAATTAATTCTTTTGTGTGACCATTTTGTTAACTTGCTTACCTGGTAACATATATCTTTTCTGTATACCCTACATTGTTCCTTTAAGTGGGATAGTTGATAATTTGTTAACTCTGTTTAAAACCACCTCCTTTCCATTTGCTTAGTAAAGGGAAGAACAGCTGGGAAGAACAGGTTTTTTTAAATCACTTATACCTAACTTGGTAACACCTCTTTCAGAGTAATTAACTTTACTGTTAGGTTAACGTACCCGTGTTCCTGATATTATCTATCTCTGGACTGGGTTTGTCTTTGTCTAATGAGCGGGAAGGGCTTAGTCGATACCAATCTTCTTCACCCCTCCCAAATTTGTTATTTGCATTTGTGTACTTATGATAATTTATGTAATATCTGATATTTTTAGTGATTGATGTTTAAAGTGAATAAAATCACCTAAACTCATTTAGTTCTGTGTGTTGGATATACCCAAAGCCCAATTTTCCCCTATTCGTTTAATATAGTTTGTATCAACGTCGTGTGTGTGTTTGAAAACACCGAATCGGTGTGCGCGCAGATGCGAGTCTGGAAAACTGGCAAATAATTGTTTGACCAGGAGAGTGAAAGAGAAGATTGAGAGACACGATTTGTCGTAAATAAGTCTGTCTTTACTCTCCTCCAGCACGCTGTGAAGTAACTATTAAATCTCTACATTTTCTATCACTGAGCTTTCCATCATCATTTTCCACTCTAAACCGGACCACTATTTCTACGACTCTTTTCTCTCAAAATAAATTTACGACACTCTTAAGGGTCCTACATGAAGCGTGGTGCAACAAGACCATACCAAAGGATTGGGAGATTGCCATAATAACACCAATTTTCAAAACGGGTGACAATCGACCATTTGGAAACCATAGAGGCATATCCCTTCTCAGTGTCCCTGGTAAAATCTACTCTAGAATCCTAGAGCAGAGACTCCGACGCCTAGCTGAGCCACACTTGGATGAGGTCCAGTGTGGATTCCGAGCAAACTGAAGTACTCAAGACCTAATCTTCACACTCAGACAGCTGAGTGAAAAGGCCCTTGACTATAAGAGTATCATAGACCTGGAAAAGGTATTTGACAGGGTTTCATGGAGGAAACTTTGGGACTGTTTGACAAGAAAGAACATTTCAGCACCTCTTATTCATGCTTTTCAGAGCTTCTACAAGTCTTGCAGAAATTTTGTGAGGACGGCAAACCATGTCGCTTGCATGGCGACATACTTCCATTTCGCCTTCCCTCTTTCGAACTTACAGACGTTGTTGCTTGGAGAAGGAGTCTCTTTCTATTTTTTTTTTCCTTCTTATTATTGATAACCTTTGTATAGCCATCGCCCTCACTGGCATCTGGGCCCTCTGGGGCAGGGAGCTCACTTGCCCTGTCCCGTTCTGCCGTTGTTTCCCTGCTTTGTTCTACAGGTGTTTTATCTACCACCACTTCTTCATCTCTCGATTTCTTGACCTGGATGGGGGCCGCTCGCTTTTTTGGGCATTGGCTGACCCAGTGGTCATCCTGCCCACACACCGCACACTGTATTCTTCGTCCAGGCAAGGACACCCATATTCTTAGTACCTTGTCCTCGGTGGCCTTCAAGTGCACAAAGTGCGTTATCCTGTGTTCGGACGGCCGGTGTAGGAAATTCCACATATCGTGGGAGTTTTTCATCCTGTAGACTTCTACGTCTTTATCCCACGACACTTCTGCCGCTATTCTTTTTACTGACACGGGCTTCATCGTGGGGGGCATCCAATGTAGAACGCCCTTGGACCTCTCCTTATCATGGTGTTCAGTCTGAATACTCATTTGAGGGTTGGTCCACTCAAATCTTTTCCCGTGCATGCCCTTGTAGTGTTTCAGCTGAGCTGCTGCTGTTAACGTGGCATACCACTTATACGGGCCCGCGAAGCGGTACAATGTGGCAATGCCACTCAGGCCGACACCGGCTGGTCCAGCTAATATGCTGGCTATTAACGAATACGATGCCCTGTTGGCCTGCGGCCCTGATATCGTAATTACCAGTGTCCCTGGTCTATGGAGCATGCCTCCTTCTAAGTCTTCATTTAGATCAATTAAAATGACGGGCACGATAGGTGCGGACATTCATATTTTTCTCTTTCTTGGTACTAACACCAAATTAGATTAAACAAAGTCACAAAGTTAGCCTAAGCACAAGGCTAAGCTAACACAGGCACAAAAAATCCTGAAAAACACAGAAAATTCCAAGAATTATCGAACTCGGCAAGAGTTGACGTCTTGCCACCTCGAAGTTTCAGCCAGGACCTGTGTCTAGACACATGATCCTAGCCAAAGGCCAGATAAGGGCGTTGGGTCTTCACTGCATTATTGGTGCTGGACTACCTTTTTTTTTTTCTTTTTTTTTTTTAAAGTTAACATTATTTTCATTTCTTTGCATATTTACAAATTCGTGTACATGTTACAAAACTGGAAACATGGAAAGTACATTTTAACATTTCATATGAACACTCGTGCGTGCTTTCACTGTCATCTGCACACTTAAAAGGTATATAAAGAGATAAAACATTTCCATTTACAAAACCATATGCATTTTACAAAACAAGGAATGTGATTAAAGGTCATTTTACAAAAACGTGTACATTTTACAGTAGAGAACATGGGAGGTACCTTATACATTACATATAAAAAAAACCTCGTGCGTCTTAAAACTTTCATGTACACACTTGAATGGTCAATATTCAGTGTTAAAACATTTTAAATAGAATACGAAAGTAGAAAAAGATGAAACAAGAGATTTTATATGAAAGGGTGGTTTATATTGGTTCAAGATTTTGGACTGTGTTGGATTCTGAAGAAACTTCAGTGTCCAGTTTGGTTGCTAGAACAAAGGATACACTTGAGAAAGACTATCGCCTGGGCTGGGTATTGAAAGCCCTGCCCTCCCCGCCCCCTCCTCCCAGGTAGAGGGAGAGTGGCCATTGTGTGCTGCGTAACCCCTATCTCTTGGCTGAGCAGGTTTCAGCCACCAAAGTGGTGGTTGATTACACTCAGCCTTGAGCAGCCTTAAGGCGGCTGACACACTGGCGACGAAAGAGCTCCAAGTTAAAGGGAGTGGTTTCTAGCGTCCATTCCAAAACTCCACACGTACATGTTATAACAAGGAATATGAACAAAAAGCCTGCCATACAAGGCTCACGTACATGCACAAAGTCATTCACTTCAATCCGCACTTGTGTAAAAACCAAAGCGCAAGTCAAAAATTAACCAAAAACATTGGAAGTAATTTTGGCTTCCAGAGCAGAGGGGTGGGTCGGAGGTACAAAGGGCTGTCCGGGGAGAAAGGAATCCGCAAGGGCCACGGTTTCAATATAGCGGACAGTTTGCGTTGTATAATGCATCCATTTCAGGTGTGAACACGTTTCAGCAGGAGATGGTTTGCACACACAAATGAAAAGCCCCGAGAAAGCTAGCACACAGGAAGGACAGAGTAGGAGTGAAAAGGGGTAGTATAGTCAGGTTTCATAAGACATGTCCATTTTAAAATTCCAAACCATGTTCATTTTACAGCAAACAATAAATTACATGTACTGTACAACTTTGTGCTTTTTTTTTATTTTTTTATTTAAGTGAACTTCATTTACAAATGTGAACCACGCACACACCCACACCAAGAGCGCAGGTGAAACCTGGAAACTCTGCATCCACTCCTACACACCCGTGCTTGTACTAAAAATTTTACCAATCATACTTTTCACAGATATCATTTTCTCATATTTTTCCAATTGGTGGTTCTGTAAACAAATTTTATGATTTGTGTTTTGTTTCCAATAAAAAAAACCAAAACTTGTACATTTCTAAACAATTTATAAAAGTACATATACATGGTATATAGAAAAGAAAAACTAGCGCGCCTACATTAGCAAATTGTATACACATGCATACACAAAATTAAATTTACTTTTACAATACAATAAGCGGTACGGGGAGAATAGAGAGCTATGAAAGACCCCAGTTTCAGGATAGTGGTCGTTCTGCGTTGGAAAAACGCATCAAGAAGACAGGCAGAATGGGGCGGGAGAGACACTATTGAAGGCCCCGTAAGGTCGGTATGTGTTACGGATTGCTTTGTTCTCAGTCGTGCAGGCTTCATTTTGTAACAGTTGAACACACTTCTGAGTCGCCTTTCAAGAGGCTAGCCCGTACTTACCGGTACATGAAGAGAAGAAGGGAATTAAGATGAAGAGAGCGGAGGAGTGTTGCTCCGCTGTACATTAAAATCAGGTGAAATTGTCAGTGCTTTTTGCAAAAATACCTGTAAAAGTATATGTGGATTAAAATGGTGGTATTTGAAAACTGCTAAATTCCTAAAACTCCAAATGAGATATCTATATTGTGACAATACAATGAGAAGTTTTGTATGTGTTTCGGGAATTGATCTCGGGAGCGTGTTAAGAAAAATAGATTTGTAAAAGTCAACGTTGTTGTGTATATGTGAGGCAATTATATCCTGCAATGTTTTCCTCATAGGTATGACTGTATTGCACGTGTAGTAAATGTGATCTTCGGTTTCTTGAATGCGTGTTTTGCACAGCTGGCACTGTGATGTTTGTTTGGATCTGTGAGCTTGTCTTTCTGTTGTGGGTGTCATGTTGTATATGAGTCTAAAGGTAACTTCTCTTGCCTTGGCAGTGATGTGAGGGTTGTGTAAGTTGGTGAAAGTGTCAGTATAATTTGTCTTGAAGTATTTCTGTCCCCTTTTAATCCTGAGATGTAGCGGGGGTGCTTGTAGTTTGACTAAGTGTTTGTAGATTGCATTTGTTTTCTGGTGAATTAAGTTGTCGTGTCCGTGAATGGCTTGTATGCATGACTTGTAAAATGATGGTAGTGGGCCGAAATGGTGTGGCGTTGAGTTGCTTAGTGGTCTCAGTCTGGTGAGTCTAAGCCCCACGTATTAGTGTGCTAGCACGTGTTGTTCTGGATGTTTGATAATATTCCCTACGTGTTTGATTCTAAGTGCTTGGATCTTTGTCTGTATGTCCTGGAGTGCAATCCCTCCCTGTTTCTTTCCTTGTATAAGTGTCTTATGTTTTATGCTGTAGATTGTGTGACTAAAAATAAATCTTCTGATCTGTTTGTTTATGTCTGTAATAGTCTGTTTCGGGTTAGTGTGCGCATCTGCGTCAACAATAAATATGAAAAAGCAAACATTGATGTGGCAGGGCATATATGTGCTCATTACGTTAACATGCGCATCATAGTCATAATATTTAATTTGTTTTTATTCTAAAACACAAAACAAAATGAAAATGTAACAATTGAGTAATTCTACTAATAAATATTAGAGAATATTTTATACCTCACATAACTTATAAAACAAATTGATAAAACTAAATAAATAAAGAAATTATGTAATTTAATTCAAAATTTTTGGTGAAAAGAAAATTGTTCCGCTTTGAAAGTAAATAGGATACATTCCCCTAACTTCTTTAGGTATTTCTTTTATTGTCTGCAACAGTAAGTTGTCTATGGTAAGCTCGTATCCTACAGTTAACTATTTAGTGTCTTTCAATTTTACATACAAAATTGTTTTAAGTATACCAAACGTACTTGTGTTAATACTACCAGAGACGCTATATATTACAATTCTCTATCTATTTCACTGCAGTTTGGTATATAATATGTACATGTACACATACAATATTACCATACAATTTACACTAAAAGATAGTACACTTCACTGTTTAGAATTCTTCAAAAAATAATTACGGCGCAGGGTGGAAAATAATTACGGAGTCAAAGAGATAAAGTATCATAAGGTTAAATGTTGTCTATGTTTTTTTTTTTTTTTTTTTTACTTATTTCCAAGATTCGACATCCCGTCAAAACCTGACAAGAGGTGTGATCTCTAGATTATAAGTTGGGTTCATTGTGTAAATTTTTATAACATTTTGACCGCTGGACAGTTATGTCTGTCCGGTTTTTTTTTAAATTTAGCTCACATCGTACGTTTATTCGAGTGTTGCTGCTTATTATTCAGCCCAACCCATGTACTTATTTATTAATATTTTCTAAGAGTAATGATTTTACCTCTATATCTATTATTGCTAGTGTGCCGATGTGTCGTTAAAAGTACTACTAGCTGAAATAAAGATCCATGTGTGTTTTTCGTTTCCTCTTATGTCTACTGATAGTGTGGTCTTCCTTAACTCCAGTTGATTTATGACTTTGTCAATGATGATTTGAAACGGTGTCTAAAATTGCAATAAGTAATTATTTCTTTGATTGTTTATTGTTAGACTGTGTTGTTTTATTTGATATGTCAGTGATAAACTGTCTCTCTTGTTCTACCGTTTTTGTTCGTTGTTTGTCGATTGTCTGCTTTATTTTTCTACCCGTAGTTATATAACGGTAATAGCTGTAGTCAGTTGTTTGTGTTGGTGTTTGATGTGTAGTTTCTGCTTACTTGACAGCGTATTTGTTGACAACCTATTTATTGTTTTAGTTAATGGTTTCAATAATAATTCCCATACCGCTATGACACATATTAATAATCTCAATAAAACCTAAGTGACAGCGTTGTAAGTCTGCTCTAGCCCATCTATAGTTCTGTCAGTATTACAAATATGACCCAGTTAGCTCGCCTGTAGTTCTGTCAACATTACAAAACTTTCCCGGTCAGCTTATCTGTAGTTCTGTAAATATTACAGATCTATCCCAGTCAGATCTATCCAATCTATTAAGTCAATGATTTTATGAAGATCATTAACCTAATAAGAAAGACCTATGAAGATATGACATGCAGAGTTCTTATTGAATGGCAATTTACAGAACCGTTTAGGATTAGATCGGGAGTGAGACAGGAATGCCTCTTGCCTCCATTTCTTTTCTTGCTATTTATAGATTGTTTTTTTTAAACATCGACATCTCATCATGTGACGTATTCTCTTCAGATCATTGTCTCCATTACGGCTGCTCTAAACGCATCACGATTTTTGGCAGGTCGACCTGCATCTTCCAAAGACATGTTCAGACTCTCTGTAATGTCCTGGATCCACCGTCGTCTAGGTCGTGCCCTGCCCCTTTTTCCATGGACTATCCCTTCCATTACTATTTTTTCCGTAGTATTATGTCTATTCATATGACAGAACAATTTCAGCATCCTTATTGCGATTGTATTTGGGAGCATATTTTCCTCTACATTTAGTGAGTGCAGTACGTCTCTGTTGGTCTTTTTTCTGTCCAGGGTATTCTCAACATCTTTCTGTATCATTTCATTTCGAATGATGTAATCTTTTTTGCAACTGTTTTATCGAGTGTCCATGTCTCGAAGCCGTATGTTGCTACTGGGAATATACATCTTCTAATCAGTTGTAACTTAGTTTCTTTGCCTGTGCCTTGCCGTAGGTTTTTCATCTGTATTAGTTTGTGTGAGGCACTTGCAAGTCTTCTTTTATTTCTTCTGCAAAGTCGCCAGTGCTGTTGATGATAAATCCTAAGTGCGTGTCTTTATTTCTGTTCATCAGATTGATATTTACCGCGTGATTTTGGGCACGGATCTTTTAACTTATCAGACAAAGAAGTGGGTTGTATCAATTATTTGGCTGACCATGTCCTCAACTCACAGTTTGTAACGTCTCTACCCAGACAGAACGTCGATGGTAACAATAGCAACGTAAGCGATAAGATAAACTTATCAGACAAAGACCTGGGTTGTATCAATTATTTGTCTGACTATGTATACAACTCACAGATTGTAACGTCTCTACCCAGACAGAACGTCGATGGTAACAATAAACATATGAGCGATAATACAAACTCATCTCGGGTAACGTCTCTACCCAGACAGAACGTGGATGGTAACAATAGCCACATAAGCGATAAAACAAACGTATCTCGGCTTTCACGTACTAATCAGTGCGCTCCAATTCACTGTCGTTATCTTCCAATAAACACCTGGTATCACTATACAAAATTGATCATCATAACTGAAAGCCAATATTGCAATACCTGTGTCTAACCTCACTAGGGATAGCTAATTAGACTCAGACATCACATGAATTAAAGGAAGAAAATGTAAACAATGAATGGCGTATAGGATTTTGTACATAAAATGAGAGTTAGATTAATAATGCCGGAGGAAAAAAAAATCAGAAACAAGTGAACGGCCAATTCTGTCACATTCACCCCTCTGGTTTCATTCACCAGCTTAAGAAGCACTGCTTTGAAAGTACAAAACCCCAACCAGACGTGTTGTAATTTGAGTTAAAGGTTTCTTACCTCGCTGTATATACTTCGTGATTTTAAAAAATTACAGTAGCGTCTGTTAAATAGTTATTTTTTTGATAACTCTCTTGTTCTGTTTCATCGTAGCTGTGTATACCAGGCATGCTGTAAAGTACTGCTTTCATTCTCCTCACGCAAAACCAGTGGTGAATATGATGGAGGCTCCAGGGGGAGCAAAGGTCAACTCAACCGACGCAGGGTTTATGCAATATGGGAGTTGTGAGTGTGAAGTGTGAGTTAGGCGAAATGGTGGACTGTTCGTGTGTTGACCCGTATAAGGCACTCATTCACTCATTACGTTATGTCACCAATGCAGACCACTGTAGTCGTTTCAATAGTTTAATTGAACGCACACACTTGGACAGATTGGGTTACAGTTACAGGAACGTGAGTCGACATAGACAGCATAATATTGATCAATGGACTACCGTCTAAATTAGCATTCATGAAGAATAATCTTGGCAATGGAACATCTGTAACACCACCAAGATTTCCATAGTTTATAAATACAGTCAGTAGTGGACATTACTGACCGAGCATGGTCAATTAAGCAATACTGTTCAAACTTGACTTTCTAAACAGGATCTCTTTCTAGCGGAAGATTCCTTTAGGTACATTACAGCAAATCTCTGTGAAGATAAATGTTAATTTCTTTATAAACAGTGATCTTCAATCATCACCTGATAATAAGGAAGTTTTCCCCGTTCTCTGCTAATGATTTACAATAAGTAGAATTCCAAAAATCAATCGAATTCCACAATGGCTGCTGGTTCCCGGTTGAGCATCACTCACTATACCGGGTGTATAGCCAAATCTTCAAGTCGAAGCTTTGTTCATCTAACAATAAATGATTCTACAAGGATCAGCATATTATGTCCTCATAGTTGCTGCATATAAACATATCTAGTGCTGCTAGAGAATATGTCGTCCCGACATATTCATAGGTTAAGTTCATGTAAACGTGCTGCCCATCATAAGCCCTAGGAATGAACGAATCAGGCAAAAGTACGTTTTTTTTCCTGGACATAAGAAATACACTAGCAAGCACAAAAACGCTCTCCCGGCGTTTTATAGAAATCACAACTGGGGAAACTCATGGATTAAACGATTTTTCATGGAAGGAAAAGAAAGAAACCTTTCTTCGTCCCCTGAATTACTTAAAGAGATCACATTAACTCTTGGGCATCTCTACGGACATGACTTTCCTGCCCTAGCCCAGACAACCGAAGAAGAAATCCCTCACTTATCTTCCATCCGCGAAAAACACCTGGACCCCCTTTCAGTACAGTTCATGAACAATATTAGTCACTTGAAATCATACTATGAGTGCAAGATATAAGACATAATCGTCCGGCATCGAAATAGCATCTCACTATAGATTCTCGTCCATTGTCATTTTGAACAGAAATGAAAAAAATCTATTCTCGAACACTTAACATATGAATAGATTCAAGTAATTCTAAGTCCAAAGCCGGAGGTCAATTTTTAAGTTTTCATGTTCATGTTAGCACCAATGGTGCTTAGGCATACAATAACTATTAGCCCTGGCCCGCCTACAGCACCGCAAAACCACATACTGGTTTTGAGATCAAGTCTTTTACGTTTAGTCGGGGTGGATGATAGGTTATGGGTCAGTGCTCTTGATGTCGTAGGGTCAGGGGCTTCGGGGTGGAGGAGGGTGATGGGTTTAATTTTTTCAGGGGGGTGATTTTTTTTTTTTTTTTTATTTTCGGTTTTTCTTTTATAAATTAAGGGGGTTTTTTTTTTTTTTTTTTTTTTTAAATTTTTTTTTTTTAATTTTTTTTATTTCTATTTTTTTTTTTTTTTTTTTTTAACCTTAATTTTTATAATTTTTTTTTTTTTTTTTTCAATTTTTTTAAAAAAATAATTTATTTTCTTTTCATATTTTTTTTATATATTTAATCAATTATTAATTTTTACTTCTTAATAATTATCTTTATCTATATTTTTTTAATAATATAATTTTTTTTTTTTTACTTTTTATTCTAATTTATTTTAAAATTTTATTATTAAAATACTTAACCCCTTTATCTTTAAAAAATAAATAAAAATTATATTTAATAATAAAAAAAAATATATAATATAACAAATTAACATATTTAAATAATAAATAAAAAAAAAATTTTTTAATAAAAATAAAATAATAAATTTAAAATTTTTTATAAAAAACAAAAAAATATCAAATAATAACAAAAAATATTTTTTATATAAACAAATAAAATAATTAATTTAATAAAATCCCAAAACAAAAAATTAATAAAATATAAAAATACAAAAATTACCAATTTTATTTAAAAATTAAATAAATAAAAATATAAAATAAATGGATGTGGTACTCAAAAAATAAAAATTAAAATTATTAAAAAAAATTATATTAAATATTTCAAAAAATATTATAAAACAAAAAATTAACATACCTAAAAATATAAAAACAATAAAAAAACCCACCCAAATACATCAAAAAACAAAAAAAAAAAAAAAAACAATAAAAACAAAAAACAAGAGAAGAAAAAAAAAATAACTCAGAACAGACACAGCAGAAAACAAAAGAACCAAACAAAAAAAAAAAAAAAAAAAAAAAAAAAAAAACAAAAAAAAAAAAAAAAAACAAACCAAAACCAAAATATAAAAAAAAAAAATAAACAAAAAAAAAACCAAAAAACCCCAAACACCAAAAAAACCCAAAAAACCCCCACCACAAACCCAAAAAACACAAAAACCTACAAAAAAAAAAACCACAAAAAAAAAAAAAAAACACAACCCCCCAAAAAAAAAAACCATTAACACTCACAAACCCCAAAAAAAAAAAAAAAACAAAACCAAACCCAAACCAAAAAAAAACAAAAACCACCCAACACAAACCCAAAAAAACAACAACAAAAACAAAAAAAACCAACCCAACACCCCAAAAAAACACCCCCCAACCAAAAAACCAAAACAAAAAAACAAAAACAAACCAAAAATAAAAAAACAACCCTAAACAAATAACCAAAAACCCCCCAATCCCCCCCACCCAAAAACCCACACCCAAACCCCCAAAACACACCCTCCCCCCCCACCCAGAATTTGGTTCAAGTCTTACTACTTGTCGTTGAATGTTATTCTTCTACCTAGAACATAAACAAGATGAGATGACATCAAAAACAGTTACCAATACAAGTCAGATAGAAGACATAACCTCTAGAACAGCAGTTATTTCTTAACCTTCTTTGTGTTGCAGACTCCTTTGACTGTCCCTTAAAGGATATGGACCTCATCTTAGAAAAATTATGCACAAATGTATCAATAAGATTTATGACAATGCACAAATAATACATTCTGTTTGTTATGCTTATTTACAGACACAATCTGATAAAAAAAAGAATATTTATCTTAATATGATAAAATCTACAGAGTAAAAATTACGATAAAAATAAAATTCAAATAGAATACATTCATGAGCCCCCAAGGTGTCTGTGGTCAACAGGTTAAAAAATCCTGCTTTAGAACAAGACAAATTTACATTAATCATCAACTCAATAGAAAGTCAATAATTTTATATTTAGACTTCACAAAATGACATCTATCATCAACTCAATAGAAAGTGAATATTTTTATATTTAGACTTCACAAAATGACACCTATCATCAACTCAATAGAAAGACAATATTTTTATATTTAGACTTCACAAAATGACACCTATCATCAACTCAATAGAAAGTCAATATTTTTATATTTAGACTTCACAAAAGGACACCTATCATCAACTCAATAGAAAGTCAATATTTTTATATTTAGACTTCTCAAAATGACACCTATCATCAACTCAATAGAAAGTCAATATTGTTTTATTTAGACTTCACAAATTGACATCAATTATCAACTCAATAGAAAGTCAATATTTTTATATTTAGACTTCACAAAATGACACCTATCATCAACTCAATAGAAAGTCAATATTTTTATATTTAGAACAACACAAAATGACATCTATCATCACCTCAATAGAAAGTCAATACTTTTATATTTAGACTTCACAAAATGACACCTATCATCAACTCAATAGAAAGTCAATATTTTTATATTTAGACTTCACAAAATGACATCTATCATCAACTCAATAGAAAGTCAATATTTTTATATTTAGACTTTACAAAATGACATCTATCATCAACTCAATAGAAAGTCAATATTTTTATATTTAGACTTCACAAAATGACATCTATCATCAACTCAATAGAAAGTCAATATTTTTATATTTAGACTTCACAAAATGACATCTATCATCAACTCAATAGAAAGTCAATATTTTTATATTTAGACTTCACAAAATGACATCTGTCATCAACTCAATAGAAAGTCAATATTTTTGTTTTAATTTAAGACTTCACTAAAGCCACAAGACACAGACAAACACGATTTATTTTTAATATTTGAAAAAGAAGCTAATTTTTAACAACACTTTTATTAAACACAACAAAACAACAGAGGCAACACTGTGTATTAGAATACTAGTAGAAAAAAATTAAGAGGTACCAAAAGTATTTACATGTACTTTTTAACTATCAGAAATCATAGCTCATAATGATCAACTAATTTAATGTCTTGAAGAAATAGGTACTGATAGAAATAAGAACACTCAGCAACCAAAACTGGGAACAAACTGCAACAGCAACATCAGTCAATTATTACTTATAATATTACACTTACTAATTTCCTAAACTGTCCCACCAACTTGTAACAAATTTCTACCAACTTTTTTTGGTGCATTTTTTTGAAAAAAAACGATGTGGTGCATTACTTTCTGAACGCCCCTCGTAGAATTAAATTTGGGCAAATTTAGTTTAAAAATGGAGTCATGGACTTTTTTTCCAGCCACCTGAACTGGGTTAGTGTTAAGTCATATTTTAATTAAGGGAAGTTAAGTGTTTAAGACTCGTATGTACGGGTCGGATGTTTGTACACACACTTTTTGAACACAGCTTTTTTTGACTAGCTGTAAGTTTGCTTTTTAAAAAAAATAGGATAAAGAAACTGTCGAAAGTTCTATGAATTAGTTTTGGGGGGAAAGGCGGATGAATTCTGCTCACATCTCAAGCTGCGAGTTTGCGCTTGAATGAATTTGGTACTGAGCTGTCTTAAGCAGCGGATTTTTCGTGACAGTACTTGGCTGGTAGAGCTTGGAAATGGCGGTTTTACCATTTCTCTAGTGTGTTCCAGTATGTATATTTTTTGTGAAAAGGGGAATTTAAGATATTTTGAAGATATGTTCAGGCCATGGATTATACCGGCCATTATGATTATCATGATTGATTTTGCCTGTGATGGATATTGTTCCCATGGATGTAATAGCACTGATAGTTGCTGATGTTATAAGAATCATGATGTTGTTCCATTTTGATGGCTTTAAGATGTTGGAAAGTTTGTTCCTGAGGGATATTTATTGTAACAAGTGTACTGTGCTGAGGCCTGTGGTTTATGCAACCAATGTAATGGGTATTTGATACTATGTTCTGCATCCACTTTTTCCATGGATATTTTGTACTTGATGCTTCGTGATTTGCCATGTTCTGTAACCTGTGACAGTGTGCTATTACCATGATGTCTACGTGACCGTCTTGTTAATAAACTGTATAACGTTGCCAGGTCTTACAACATTTCCTGACTTCTACGTTGCTGTGGTGTGAGTGACTTATCATAGACATACTTAAAGAACCTATACACATTCGCGTATGTTATATTTCCATACTCACACTCCTGTCAGCAATCCGTAAGCCCGACTTATGCTGATCGCCATTTATCAGCGAAAGTAATAATAACATTTATCTTCTTGATGACCCCACCAGTATCTCCACCAAACAACCTTTTAACAGAAGTGGTTGCCAGTGATTCGGGGTATAAACAGTCCAGAAGTTTACTGCGATGTCAATTCAGCTGGATTTACAGTGTTGTCAGTACTGACTTTTATGCACAACTTATTCAAGTCAAGAGTGGCAGTGTTCCAGTCTTTCTTCTCGTGTGCCAAATTAGGATTTCAGTACCCGATGTCAGGAATTTCATTTGAAAGCCGCTATCACTTTGGAGTTCCAGTACCGATCACCATTGGATTTATTCAGACTGTGTGATACCCTCGGATTTACATCATTGTTGTTGCTGCGGAGGCTGAGATTTTTTTTTCCTTCTAAAGATAAGTGGTTTGTTTTTTTGTAAACTGTACCACTGTTCGGTGTAACATTGAGCCTTCCTCAGAGCATAATCTATTTATTCTTTCATGTGTTCTATATTATATGTTTCATGTTTATGTGGGCGGTTGGAGCGGTGACTTATGAAGGGAATATCCAAGTTCACACAGGGCCTTCATGAGCGTTCTATAGGGTCGAGATTGTGAGTTTCAATTGAGCGGTAATTCCGGTTCAAGGCTAAATACCTTGCCGATGTTCAGACCGTTACTTGTCCCTCACGACAGTAATTGTTTAGGTGTGGCTAAACGTCTCAGTGTTGTTGTCATTACATTTTTCTCTGTACCTTAGTTTTTGATTAATTTGTTTGTGAGTGTCTTCCTCCTCTTACTATCTTTGATTTATATACAACTTTTTCGTTTATACACTGTGTTGTTGCTGTAGTGTCTTACTTTTCGCAGTGTCATTGCACTCTTGGCAATATTTTTTTTTTGGTTTCGCTTTCAGATTTAGTTGATTTTGCGAACGTGGTCATTTGTGCTTTATATCTTGTCTTTGTCACTTTTGTTTGTACTATCTATTTTGTCATGCACTGTCAATATTATAATGCATAATATATATATATATATATATATATATATATATATATATATATATATATATATATATATATATATATATATATATATATATAATTAATAACATTATTAGTAGTTAAAAAGGTAATTGTACAAGTCTTAAGCAAGGACTTGGTCACCCACGAAGTTGGGGTACAGTGAGTTTCTTCTGGATATTTACATTACTTACATATCTTGTAAAATACAGCATAATGTCTAGTTTGGATTATTTCATTACACAAGGGAAATCCCTTGGTATGACTACGGAGAGTTTAGAAGAATTCGCACTTGTCGAATATGCCAAGGCGCTAGACTTGTCATGTCTTTTCGAATGACCGCAAGTCTAAAGCCGTTCTTTTAGGGCCATTTTGATCAATCTCCATTTTGAACAGAAGGAGACTTGAGTTTAACCCGTCCTTATCCTGTCTGTTATTGGTTTTGATCAATATATATGTTGTTAGTTGTTACGTATTGTTTATCTGTCTTGTATTTTAATTGTTCTCGGTTTCATTTTACTTAGTTCAATGATTTGTTCGTCAGATGTCCGTAGATCTAACCTAGCTATCATTCAGTTCTACATGTCAGCTGTTTTTGTCAATGGGTTCCGTCTGGTCTATTTTTAGATGTTTTGTGGTTGTTTGACCTCATTTTTATTTCCGTACTATTTCAATCGTATAAGTTTATTTGGTTGAACAAACGTTTTACTTGCGTCTTGTCTGATATTGTGGTGTAATATTGTTTTGTTCTCTACTATTCTTTCCTTGGTTTATGTCTTATTAATTCATAAGATTATATTAACATGTTTGCGTAGTTCTTTATGTAGATATTAGATGACAGCATTATATGTCTGCAATAATTATTGACTGCGGTGCACTAGTAGTTCACTAGCTACTGTTTACTCGCGTGAGGAAGGGACATCATTATACGTTTGTTATTACAATCAATTTATAAATCAACTTGATAGTTAACTGATTGACTAATTGAGTCACAGTTAGTGTTGAACATGGCCACTCTAGAATCTTTTATGAAGATTGGAAAGGAATTAGGCTAAAAAGCTGAGGCTTTGAAAGATTTTTCTATGGCTGAGTTAGCAACATCAAAACAGGAGGAAGCTGAAAGGAACAGCTGAAATAAAGCGGGAATTAGCGGAACAGAAAGCAGATGAAGAGAAAAGACTTGCTACAGAAGAGAGGTTAATACTTCTTCGGATAGAAGAACAAAAATTAAGAGCTCTGTTGCTGTCGTTTTTGACGGTTTCATAAGACGTAAATCTATTTAATACTTTTGATGATCTAATTTAGAGGACTGTTTATGAACTCCCTGGGACAGGTTGATTTGGGGTTATCTTCCCTTTGTTTATTAATTGTTGTTGACCTGTCTTAAGTCGGGGTTAGCTTTACGCAGATCTGTGCTGTCTACACATGCGCAAAAGTTTTGAGCGCGAACGGAGAGACTTCCGTCAGGGAGTGATGATCTGGGTTCTGACCGGACTAGTGTGTCCGTGGTACTTCTCTGCATTATCTGGGGGAAAGATAGTCTTCAGTGTGACTGTGATGTCAGTGATTCTCCCTAGAGTTATTCTGTTCGTCAAGAATGACGACAGTTGTTATTTGTGTATTTCTCGGATTCTGTCAATGGTAACAGAAACTTAATTATTATGCCTAAGTTGCAGAACATTTTGTGGCAACCTGTGAGTAGAGCTCACAGTCCTTTGAGATGAAGAGTCCATTATTTGTGCTCGATGTAGCCAGCTAAGACTATTCGTCTAACTGTTATACAGAAGCCCAGTGAAGATATATTATTATGAAAACCGCATGTTGGCGGTATGTTTTGGCATGGATGATTATGCCTGCCTATGAAGAATACACAGTTGTTTACATTATTTTAGAGGCCCGACATTACGGCCAATATCATTGAGCAGAAGAAGATGTATTTGGCGTGTTATGGCAGATGAATTGTAGCATTATTATTATTTATGCAATTGAGAACTCACCTTTTGGTACGGTGTAGTTGGTTAAAGTACCTGACGCGCTGAGTCAATGTTACGTGAGCTGCAGTATGAACTATGTGTTAAAGGACAGACCATTGTCGATAACGTCCTGATAGATGAGTGGTTCACGCTTTATAATGCCAGATGTTTTTGCCAGTCATTTCCAGTTTATATGATGTCCTTTAACCTTGTCCATTTGACTGAAACTGTTAATGTCACTGTGTCTCGTAAATAAATGGTTGAAAAGTTCCAGCAGTTGTAACAATTACTGACTACTGCATGTGAGTGAGTGGGTGCATTGCTTACCTGTCAAAGAGCCTAAACGCATTCGGGTTGTCTACACACCCACATCACTTATCAACCCACACAAACTTCGAGTACTTCACATTCAAGAGATGTATGATGTTTGAATGTCAACATAACACCCTGTTAGCGCCTCAACGCCTGGTGAGCTAATCATGCACAACAACGCTGTTTGGCCCAGGTCGTACTGACTACGCACGCACAGAAAACTACAGTAACACCGTGCAGTAACATTGAGGTAGATCTACAGCCTTCAACATACTAGTGGCGCATCAACACATCCATACAATAACAGTACACAGTAAAGATATCGTTACATTCCTGGTGGTCATGAAATAGGATTATTACAAGCTCAAACAGCAAATAATGGTAATACTGGGAATTCCAATACTGCTTCGTCATCAGGTAATAATACGGGTACTGATTGGTTTAAATTACCAGTATTAAACCCTACGGTTGATGACATGTCATGCTACCTTTCGAGGTATGAAGGGATATGCATTGCACATAAGTTGGATAAATCATTATGAGTTACCAAACTACTACATTTTTTTTGATGGGAAAACCTATGAATACCATCAGTACAATGGATGAGGCAGTTAGAAATGATTATGTTGCTGCTAAAGAAATACTATTGAAACTTTTTCAACTCAACGAAGATGGCTATTGTATGAAATTTAAGACAATGATTCATGAGACAGGAATAGACTTCTTTCAATTTATCGCCGCAATAAGAATCACCTTTAATATATGAATTCAATTATCAGATATTGAGAAATCGTATGATAAACTTGTTGATTTAATACTTAGAGATAAGGTATTATCTTCAGTCAGCAAGCCTTTGCAATTCTTACATGAACACACACCACCAAACTTTGCTGCTCTAGAGGAAGTAGCTACCCAATACTGCACTGCACATCCGGGATCATGCATTGCTAACAATCAAATAAGAGATGCTCTTCCAGTTGCTTCTGCCGCAACTTGGAATAATATTAATAGAACAAGATCTCAGAGCATAGACCAAAATTTTATGACTAGAAGAAATAATAATAATCAGTATAGTAGAAATAGCAGTTTCAACAGACATGATAATTTTAATAGGGGTCGACAACAAGTTAGAATCCAGTCACCTCAATATAGATATAATAATAATTATAACAACAATATCCAACAAGGTAATAACTGGAGAAATCAAAATAATTTCTTTCCTCAAAATAATAATTGGGGTAATAACGATCAACAGTACCATAATAAAAGAAACAGGAAGACCATTAGAAATCAAGGTAATTCGTTTGATCATCAGAGACTACGATCTAGCTCACGTGGCCCAACGAGGTCATAACATAATGCAGGGTGGCACTTACTACTAAAACACCTGTGGGTAATCATGAATTGAATAATCAGGTTCAATCATCTGCATGTTACTCATTTAATTTTGATGTTGCTTCCCATTGCCAGGAATGTAAAACTATTTTCCAGAAAGACAGCACTACGATTCTGAAGTGTGGACATCCCCTTCCTGCTGTAAGTCTTTCGGCACATGACGGCAACGGTACCCTTATATTCAACAGAGAATTGGTAAATGGTACTCTGGTATCAGTACTAAAGGATTCGGGTTCAACTACTGTTGGAATTAGGCAGTCGCTGGTCCACCCGTCTTGTTCGACTGGAGAATTTGTAAAATGTATTACCTTTGCAGGAACTGTGGAATTTTACCCCACAGTTATTGTTAATTTTCATTCTTTTCAAGGAAAGTTAAAGTATGTTTATTAAATAATCCAGTGACTGATCTCATGGTGGGTCGCATTAATGGGAGCAAGGACTGCTCACCAGAAGGGATTTAACTGTGTGAACGAGGACACAGATTCACTGCATATGCAGGCAATGCTATGATACGACTACCAGTCAGTAATTACCATGCAAGTGGCACGGCATTTTCCAGTTTTGGTCTCTGTACCATTTTGGAAAATGATGAGGGTACTCCTCATGATGATATCATTTCTGGTGATTTAAGAACTAAAAACCTTAACTCTACATATACTGCAGTTGTCACTCACTCAAATGTACTCGTATTATGAATCAAATGCCATGAACTGTAATGTATTATCTCACGTGAATAAATATGGATGTATTTGTTGGACCCAACTACACCGACGTTGAAGTCCATTTCTTATGAACCATCTTGTAACCAGCCATTGACCACCCAGACGCATTCGCATTACATCTAGCACGATTTGCTCATCATCATCAACCACACCATATCAAGCAAACTAAACCACAGCTCGCAACAGATGTCCACATGACTTTAATTGTTTAGCGAAAGATGTTGCATTCATTTACCTTACTATTATGATTGTCTGCCTCATTTTATCTATTTACGCTGGTGCATATTTGTATATTATTTATTGCTTTGCATTTTTGATGTTGATCATAAATTAATTCAGTGACTACTGATGATGGACTTGACTGATAGGCGTTATGTGACGGTGTAAGGTATGTGAGTGCATTTATTGCTACCTTCATTTCTTAAAAATATTTTTACTATTAGTTATGGCGACCTCTCATTTCGGTTAAATAGGATTTTGTCTAATAGGAGACATTGGCTTTGGTATTAAACATCGACCACACTTTTAGTGTTTAATTGCCTACCCTATGGCAGAAACCTGGGTGTTATGCTAGTTCTTATTTATAGTGAAATTTAATGTTACCATATTTCACTCTGGTGTTGGTATACTCACACCACAGATATAATGAAAACTTTGTTTCCATTACTTTGCGGGGGGAAGGGGGGGTGGCGTAATGTTATAAGTAAAATTCATAACAAGTGTGCTTAATGTAGATTTAGCTCAGCGGGGCTCTTTGTTTGTTTATTTTATACGGGTCACTGGAAAAGACGGGTGAGTGACGTTAAGCCGCTATGCTTGGCTGGCTCACGTGAGACTAGAGGGACAGAAGTACGGGGCAGGGAGATTGTGTGTGATGGCGAGTGGACGTACGTTTTTGAGCTCCTGCGTGTTAAAGTGTTTAAAATAGAGTTCTATGATTACTAATACACCAAGATCTTTGGTGAGATATATCTAGTCATCTAGTTATCTGAAGTGACCAGAAGTATAATTGCTCAGTGTTGAGTGTTCATTTAAGGTAGCCGTATGGTAGAATTTCATTAAATCTAATGAAAAACTTCATTTTAGTTTTTAAATGTTTTTATGAAGCCAAACAATTTCTCTCCACAATACATAGGTTTATATTGTCCAGTGATGCATAGTTTTTTACTTTTTAAAGGATTAGTGACCAGGGGGTGATATTAATTTTCTTTGACAATGCATTGTTTACCTCTGGTTACTAACCACTTTTTGAAAACATTAAGATTCCCACACTAAAAAGACGAATTGACAATGATTTCATAACTCTTATGTACCAGAAAAACACAAGAGAACCATTTATGAGAAGGGACATTACTCTCCTTAAAGTCAATTGTCTATGAATCATTTTTCCACATGTGGGCTGAAAATTTCAAAGTTGTCGAAGATCAACCATTCATATTACACCTGTTTGAGCGAAAAAGTTACGTTATTGTTGTAAGCTGTACAAACAAATTTAACAAGAACAATATTAGTGACAAAATAATGGGTAGGAAGTTAAAAAACGCAAGCTTTTTGGCAACCAGGGCCCTGGTGAAGTTGTTAGCACAACAGAAAATAATGAAGCAGCTGTTATCGATAACGAAGTTAAACCTTCTTCTGTGAAGAAATTGAGGAAAAGCACCCTCTCAACCCATACAAAAGATGGACAAACAAATAATGCTTTTATTCTTATGAGTATGGAGCACTTGAATAACTTCATAACAGCAAACATGAGGTGTGTAGAATGTTTTGGGTTTATAGTGTCGTGTAGGCTCAATGGAGATTCAAAGCAAGGTTTCTGTCACACAATCGTTGTCAAATGTAGCAACTGCTTGTGGGAAACATCTTTCACAACATCAGGAGATGCAGAAAATGTAGTGGAGACAGGGATAAACACAAAAAAGATCAAGGAAATCAATGTAAGGATGGTGATGTTTGTACGATCACTTGGCCGAGGCCAAGCAGCGCTTGAAATGCCTCTTTTTTTTTTTTTTTAAATTGCGTTCCCCAACTAATATTATGGATAAATGAGCAAAAAATAACGTTTAGCATGCACACTAGTGCCCCGCCACCAATGACAAGACATAGTTATAGAGTCATTTTTATGCATGTGCATGACAGTGGCTGAAAAAAGTATGTCTGAGGCTGCTAAAGAAATTAAAATGCAAAGGAAGGGGATATGTATACTCTTGGAGGACATTAAGATAAGGTAAGCGCACAAAATAACTGTTTGTTAACAAATTTTTTTCTTTTTCTCACTTTCCCTATTTAGCAAGACAGGTACATTTTGAGACGCGATATCTCAAGAATGAATTGTTGGAATGCTCTGAAACTTTGCAGAGTGTTGCTTAACATCTTAAACCTTGTCTTGAATCAAATTTTGATTTGCCCTCTCAATTTGTTTTTTTTTTTTTACAGATATTTTGCATACTAATGAGGTTCGATAAATTTCCAATTTTAGTTTTTTTTACAAATGGTCACACATAGAACATGCTATATCCCAAATATTTTTGGTTTAGGACATAATGCACTCACTTGTCGACTTGTATGCAGAATTTCTACTCTACGTTGAGAAATAATTATGTAATGTGGGTTTAAAATAACCCTGCATTTTTTATACTTTGGCGTTCATTTTGAATAGCTAATTAGCATAATTATGAAATCACTCATATGGTTAGATTTCTATCTTACCAAGGAACATTTTGACATATATTGGCACAATGTAAAGTTATATATAAGAAAAATTCATGTTTCTACCACACGGCTACTTTAAATAAATCAATTTTGAGAGCTACATGACAGCGTTCCTGACATGAACTGGCTATTGACGGTATTTCGTCCACTTCATATTATCTGCCAGTACCTGTTGGCATGACATATCTATTTGTGGAGCTACGTGCTGTCCAAAATAAACTGTATGTCACCCACTTAGTCAGTTGTAACTTAAATGCTTCTAAGTGGTGTTGGCTGGTAGCGGTGTCAGAAAGATTTACTACCCTAGCTGGTATCGTGGCCAAAGGAACCATCCTGAAATATAATATTAACATTCATGATAGAAAACGAAACGTAACAGCTACATCCTAAAGTTATTTTTTAAATATTGTATGTAACCATGTGAGATGCTTCTCGTATCCCCATGTGGTAGGCACACCATAGGCTGGGAGCTCCTGCTCTACAGGACTTACAATCTCATCATTCCTGTACGTTAGTCTATGCCATTAATTCTTACGTCTATTTATTAAGTTAACTGTGGCTTTGTGGCGTGGAGTTTGTAGAGCTAGGTAGACCATTCCTCCAGTTCCAGAGAAACAAATAATCTGCTTGTATGCAGCCCTGTCACCGTAATGAATATGGGATACTTTCTTATTCATGTAAGTCAAGAATCAACTTATCCAAGTCAGAACAACACTGTATCTTAGATACAATGAATTTAGTAGCTGATGGGTTAAACATCTCTTGGTGTTTCGAGGACCACCAGTAAATTTCGAAAGTCACAAAATATTGTCGTCGTACATCCAAAAACAAAAACTTCATTACGAATGTGTTTTTTCTGTAACCACTGTTTCTCTTCCTTTGTCACATTTTTTTGTCTGTGCTTATTTACAATAGCACTGGTCGTTCTAAGCCGAGTGGAACAGTCCCAGTTACTGTGGTTTGGTCACGTCTGTAGTATTGGAGAAGAACGGCTGCCACGACACATATGAGAAGACAATAGCCAGGGATCAAGATCTCCAAGACGACACATAGTTTGCTGGGAGGACAACATTAGACAATCCCTGAAGGACTGAGGACTGGACTGGAAGCAGTTTACATGATAACATGGCGCTCTCTCTGGCTAACCTCTACACCCTAAGGTGGAAAAGGTTTGTGTCGTTTGGTTTTAAGGACCATCTTCCCTGCACACGGACAACTCCATCAGTGCTCCCATCTCCTCCCTTAGATCTCAAGGAGGATATCAGCACAGTGCACGAACACCAAAGCACAGGGGAGAATCCCAAATGTGGGTATTTAGGAATAATACATTCTATAAATATTTATTTATCGGATAGGTTTTCCTAATTTTGTAAATTCTGCTATGGCAAGGGCCGTAAGGCCTACTCTTTACGATTTCCAATTGCCAAGGAATTTTTAACGTGTGCAACTTGCACTCGGAACCTACTATTTGTTCGTCCTTATCCGAGAAGGCTAGGCATCCAATCACACTACCCAGTGGAACATCGGGAGTATGACATCATTAGGACCCAGTGGTTCTGAAAAAATTCCATCATAAATATTCCTTAGTCTGGGAACCGAACCTTATACCTTTATAATTAGGGGCCGCCATACTTCTTAGTCACTTCGGCCCACAGGGTAGAAGAGAAAATACAAGTAGTAAGAAAATGTGTTTAAAAGATTGTCGAAGTGCGCTATTTGGCGCCGATGAAACTTTTCGGCGAGCACATCTGCGAGTGCAACGTAATATTGTCGAGATCCATTATTATTGAAAGTGGCTGATCATTTAAGTGTTCTCTACTTTAACATGCGCATCAAACTTTATATTATTTAAATTCTTTTTATTCTAAACATAAGACACACAACATTATTTTAACAATATAAGAAATATACTAACAAAAATAAGTACAATTGTTGTGCCTTCTATACTTTTGTCTAGAAAGTTCATAACGTCAAAAAAGTAATAAAAATATGTTATTTATTATGACTTGTGTTAATAATTAAATTGTTTCCCTTTGAATGTAAATAGGATGCTTTCCCCTAGCTACTCTGTCTAAAAAAAGTAATAAATGGCTTCGGCGTTGTTATTTATTATGGTTCAAACACCGGGCGTCGGCGTTTGAAGAAATGTTAAAATTAAATTGTTAAACCCTCTGTGAATGGTAAATAGGATGCTTTCCCCTAGCCTCGCATACTCTGTTCTGAAAGCCCTGCCGCTGGTTAAGGAGTATCACATGGTTGTTTTTTTCTTCTGTTTGTTTCACTTATTTCTGAGATTCGACATCCGGTCAAAACCTGACAAGAGGTGTGATATCTCGGTTATAAGTGGGGAATATTGTGCGCATTTTTATTACATTTTGCTGTACTGTTATTTCTGTCCTTTTTTATTTAATTATGTGGGGGAGGGACTTTTATATTAGCCATGAAAAGGTCTATTTCTGTGAAAGACCGCTAGCTGCCTGCCTGAACGTAACGTCGTAAGGTTTATTCGAGTGTTTCTGCTTGTTCAATCCATGTACTTATTTATTTATATTTTTTTAAGTGTAATGAGTTTACCACAATATCTATTTTTGATAGTGTGCCGACGTGTCATTAAAAGTATTACTAGGTGAAATGAAGACCCATGTGTGTTTTTCGTTTACTCTTGTGTCTACCCATAGTGTGGTCTTCCTTAACTGCAGCTGATGAATGACTTTTGTCATCGATGATTTGACGTATGGTGTCTAAAATTGCAATAAGTAATTATTCATTTGGATTGTTTATTGTTTCACTGTGTTGTTTTATTTGATATGTCAATGATAAACCTTCTGTCTTGTTCTACGATTTTGGTTGGTTCTTGGTGGAATGTCTGCTTTATTTTTCTACCCGTAGTTATATAACTGTAATCTCTGTAGTCAGTTGTCGGAGTTGGGGTTTGATGTGTAGTCAGTCCATCTGCAGTTCTATCAGTATTACTAATCTGTCCCAGTTAGCCCGTCTTTAGCTCTGTCAGCATTACAAATATATCCCAGTCCACTCATCTGGAGGTCTTTGAACATTACAAATATGTCCCAGTTGGCTCGTTTGAAGGTCTGTAAAATTACACATTTATCCCAGTTAGATCATCTGTAGTTCTGTAAACATTACAAATCATTCCCAGTTAGCAGCCACCGAGTCTATTATCAGAGACGCAAGACAGTATTGCAAACCGTGTTGAACTGAAGAACTACAAAAGCTTGATGATGAACTACGCATCAGAGAGAGAAGAAACAACCGAAGACAATCACAAACACTGGTCACGTGCGAATTCTGATTTCTGTATGCCTTGTCACAGTTTTGTAAAGGGGTTCGAAGGGTAGCATTTTTTTTTTGTTGTTGTTGTTGTTGGAAGGACAACAACATAATTATCAAAACAAATAATAAATTAAATACAAGCTTTTAATTGTATGCATTAATTATTTCCGGTCAACCTACTAAATAATATAAGTATATATAAACAAATAAAAAGGTATTGAATCAATTTTACAAATAAACAGTGCACAGGAAACTATGGACGATTCGAGCAATAATAAAGCAAAGAAACTACACATTCAAAAAGAATTAATAAATACAAGAAATTCAACAACCAACGAAAATCAAAGGAAGAAAATGGAATAAAAAGTCCTGCTATAAGACTCTCCGCTGAAAGAATCGGTCACACAATGAAAATTGTCTCAATGGCGTCCCATTGCGATGAATCAAAGTCGAAATAAATCAAAATTTATTTACTTACAAATAATATAAGTTCATCATGTACATTATATGCATGTTATAACATTTGAATGTTTTTTATTGTATTTTATCAATATATTTTTAAAAACACATTTCCACCCGCTACGAGTTATAAAGTAGTAAATACTTATATGGTCTGTCACTCTAAATGCTAGTATAAAGTTACCCTCGCACTGATATCGTAGATTTGCGCACCAAAATATGTCGTCAGTGCTGAAAAGTGCTCTTCGTCAAATCAGGAACATAATGTTTTAAATTTAAAAAAAAAGGATATTCCAGACAAGTATGTTTACGACATGCGCTCTCATTTATACGCACAGACATAAATATTACAAAGGAAGAGGAACATTCGTTATAGAAAAACACAACCTTAAACATTAGGATGTATATATTGTTGGTTGATGTATATCTTGTGTATGACGCTGTCGCTATTCTCGATAAGCTGGTGGAAGATTGAGTATACTTGAAATATAACCAAAACCTATCGGTGAAGCGAAAGTCCTTCTCAGGCCTGGTAAATAAAACGCAATTAAGCTATTAGCTCTTTTCAGAGAGAGATTGTAAGGCTGAACCCAAAGGGTTCTCTGTTTGTATCTTACGGCTTTCCTGTGTCTATGTGGCTAAGGATCTATCATTACTTTTGTCTACATTATCTTACCTTTTGTCTATATATGACTGATGACTTAGAATGTACGACATGCGTTATGATGACTTTATGACCCATGTATGTAAACAGACATATGAGCACATCATTGACATACACATACTGAAGACATAGACACACATTAGAACATGTGGTATTTATTGGACAAGCACCATATACTTGGCTTGTCAAGTTACATGTTTCAATCCCGGTTGTGGATCCAGTAGTATCAGGATTTGCATTGTGCCTAATGAACCAGGAGCAAACATCTGATTGACTTGGACCACCACTGCTAACTCGCCTCCACGTAGTGCTGGTAAACTGTTAGCCAGATTGCCACCGAATGTCAATAAACTTTACTCCTTGCTAGCCTTATTAATGCAGCTTTAATTATTACAGAGCGTAAGGCACATGTGTCAGTTCCCATTCTAATATATAAATAGTTCTATCCATACCTGATAACCAATGAAAATAATGATGACAGGAATTTCGCTGAATTAACTCAGCTGAGTGCTTGAATGAGCTAACATTAATTATTGCATAAATCTCCACAAACGTTGGCGGCAGATACTAGAGTTAAAATTTGCTCAGCTCATGCAGCATCGTTCTCGCTTTCAAAACATCTATTGACATACCCTTGAAGTAGAAGCATCATTATCCTTCTATCTAAAACTCTACCAAGAGTAATCTTGTGCAAAGGTAGACACCTTTGAAGACCCACATTAGTTACTCTTGAGTTTTGGTCACTGTTGGACCACTACTTCAGAGCTAAGGTAGGAAATCCGTGACAGTGGGAATAACATGTAATAATATATACAAAACAATGTATAAATCCATACAAACATCAGAATGTCATAGAGACATTTTTATACTAACCGTTTTCTTTATTTGTGTATTGCAATTTTTTTGTTATTATGTTATTAAAACCTATAGGACGAAGTTATGTTTGTCCTATTACTTATTACTTAATTTTGAATGACTTGTCTTCGACTTAAATATGTTAACATGGGGGGAGGGGGAGGGGGGGGGGTAAGAGTGGCTAAGAGGTATGGCGTCCACCTCGTATTCTAGAGGTGTCGGGTTCGATTCCCAGTTGAGGAAATATAATTTATGGAAACATTTTTCAGAACCAGTGGTCCTAATGATGTCATACTCCCCTACCCTGGTCTCCTGGGTGGTGATATCGGATTCAGAGCCTTCTCAGATAAGGGCGAAAAAAATAGAAGGCTCCGTGTGCAAGTTGCGCACGATAAAAATTCCACCGCAGTTGGAAATCGTAAAGAATAGGCAATACGACCGCTTCACTGGCAAAATTTAATAATTAGAAACCTACCTACCACAACAATATTTATAGAATGTGTGATTATTATCTACACACATTGGGATTCTCGCCGGTGCAACGAAGTTCGTGCACTGTGCTGATATTCTCCTTGTGTGATCTAAGGGTGGAGATCGGAGCACTGATGCAAACCAAATGTCAACATGACATATCTGTGCAGGGTGCTATTTTAATTTTGTTGAATAACAATAACTGAATTGTTCCAATCATTGTATCCACACGTTGTCAATCTGGTTGACTATGCATTAGAAAAAAGAATACAGACTAAGCAGTACACTGATCTCGTCGCTCGCGAATAAAGTAGCCAGTGTCGGGCATGCAGTTCACCAATTGTTTTTGTGCCGTTAAACAGACTTTTTTTGAACAATTCCTATTTTTGCCACTTTGGTATAATCGACGCGATAATTCAAATAGACCTGACTTATTTTAACAGTTTTCTGGTCCGTGATCAATCCAGTATGAAAGAACTTCTGCTCCTAAGTAAACCCACAATCCTGGATCATTTGACCTATTATTAATGACAGGTTGAATTACTGGATTACCACTGTCAGAAAGTTCAGGTTTTATTTCATCAGTTCATTACTGTTTCCTCGCTCAACAATGTCCTTATCACATTTATTACTTTTCGGGAACATCAGGCCTTACTTCATCACTTTGATCATTGGTTCCTGACTCAACAATGTCCTTATCAATGAGAGAGGACGATGCTTCAGAGTTTGTTTGAAAATAGAATGTCAATTAGGGGATTTTCTCAAGTGATACAGCAGTTTTTGTTTTGTTTGTCTCCGGCTCCACTTAAGTAAGAACGGTATATTATGTGACTTTTCTAAATTATCTTCAATAAAACAAAGGATCTTATGTACAGTGTGATCCACCTGGTTTAAATATCGAAAAAATCTTTTATTAAAAAAAAAACAATTAATAAAAGTAAAATAAAATATTTAAAACAAAATTGGTTATAGATTCGAACCTTGAGGTCACCGAGTACATTTGAACCAACATAATGATTCAATAGGGAGCCGCGCTGGTGTAATGGTTAAGACTTTGCGCTAGCGACCAGGTTTTCAAGGTTCAAGCCCAGGCGCCGGCATTTGTAGGAGTGTCATCGACCGGGAATTTGACTGAATAACCTGATAAACCCTCTGTGGATGGGAAGGAGCGAAGCTCCTGACCGGGTTGGAAGGAAAGTCCACTGTGTCCCCAGCCTCGCAATGACATGTCATTGGGCAAAAGGGCTGGAAAGCTCGAGTGCCGCTGGTTAGACCAAAAAAAAAAAAATGATTCAATATGGCGTTTTTAATACGTTCACTACCCACCATCACAAAATTTCCACTCAACAGAACCAAACTGAAATAAGGATAAAATAAAAATATGGAACTGTTGTAATTAAATAATGAAAATGTAAAATTCAAATCAATCACGTTACTTTAAACGAAACAACAAACAAACAAAAATTGCACAAACGCGCACTTTGGGATTTTCAGAACCGCCAACAACTAATATTTGGGACAATGTTGAACCAACTGGAACTGTTGTAATTTAATTGTAAAATTCAAATCAATCACGTTACTTTAAAGCAAACAAAAATTGCACAAACGCGCACTTTGGGATTTTCAGAACCGCCAACAACTAATATTTGGGACAATGATGCCAACTGGAACGTTTTGAATAGCACTAGATGTGTAACAAAACAGAACAAAACGCACTGAAAATATTTTTTGAAACTATCGCTTTTTAAATACTATTTGAGTATTACTGAACTTTAATTACTTATTTTAAATCGGAAATAAATAAGTGTTGTGAATTTTATTTTAATTGTTTTGGGGCTCTGACATTTTCTCCCCAAAAATTCCTCCGTTGCTTACTTCACGGCGGCCTCTGTAGGCCTAGGACTCAAGGCTCGATTCTAGTGGGCCTAATGAATAATCCGGCGCTGGTGATGGGTTTAGTTGACAACTACCTTACCTACATTAGTTCGTCAACTCTGATATTCACTTCACATTTTCTATTATAGTGTATTATTGGTAGAGTGGTTACATCACTTTCTTCTCAAGGTAAAGGTTCCGGATTCTATACATGGTAGCCTTATGCTCCAGGCTACCTAGCTGTAAATTGGTACCTGGTTTGCTACTGAGTTAGTGAAGGTAAAGGTAACAATATTTTATAAAGCTGGACCTATAAAAATGAAATATATTTTGGGACTACCTTTTGTTTTTAAATGTAAAGATATAGAATCCGTCATGAGTTGATTGTCTGGACAAGATATAGAATCCGTCATGAGTTGATTGTCTGGACAAGATATAGAATCCGTCATGAGTTGATTGTCTGGACAAGATATAGAATCCGTCATGAGTTGATTGTGTGGACAAGATATAGAATCCGTCATGAGTTGATTGTCTGGACAAGATATTGAATCCGTCATGAGTTGATTGTCTGGACAAGATATAGAATCCGTCATGAGTTGATTGTCTGGACAAGATATAGAATCCGTCATGAGTTGATTGTCTGGACAAGATATAGAATCCGTCATGAGTTGATTGTCTGGACAAGATATTGAATCCGTCATGAGTTGATTGTCTGGACAAGATATAGAATCCGTCATGAGTTGATTGTCTGGACAAGATATTGAATCCGTCATGAGTTGATTGTCTGGACAAGATATAGAATCCGTCATGAGTTGATTGTCTGGACAAGATATTGAATCCGTCATGAGTTGATTGTCTGGACAAGATATAGAATCCGTCATGAGTTGATTGTCTGGACAAGATATAGAATCCGTCATGAGTTGATTGTCTGGACAAGATATAGAATCCGTCATGAGTTGATTGTCTGGACAAGATATAGAATCCGTCATGAGTTGATTGTCTGGACAAGATATAGAATCCGTCATGAGTTGATTGTCTGGACAAGATATTGAATCCGTCATGAGTTGATTGTCTGTACAAGATATTGAATCCGTCATGAGTTGATTGTCTGGACAAGATATTGAATCCGTCATGAGTTGATTGTCTGGACAAGATATAGAATCCGTCATGAGTTGATTGTCTGGACAAGATATAGAATCCGTCATGAGTTGATTGTCTGGACAAGATATAGAATCCGTCATGAGTTGATTGTCTGGACAAGATATAGAATCCGTCATGAGTTGATTGTCTGGACAAGACATAGAATCCGTCATGAGTTGATTGTCTGGACAAGATATTGAATCCGTCATGAGTTGATTGTCTGGACAAGATATTGAATCCGTCATGAGTTGATTGTCTGGACAAGATATAGAATCCGTCATGAGTTGATTGTCTGGACAAGATATAGAATCCGTCATGAGTTGATTGTGTGGACAAGATATAGAATCCGTCATGAGTTGATTGTCTGGACAAGATATAGAATCCGTCATGAGTTGATTGTCTGGACAAGATATAGAATCCGTCATGAGTTGATTGTCTGCACAAGACATTGAATCCGTCATGAGTTGATTGTCAGGACAAGACATTGACTGATGATATAGTCTAGACATTGACTGATGATATAGTCCAGACATTCTACACCATTTCAACAATATATAAGGAAAGTAGCAAATCATGCTTGGGATTCCAGGAAAGGAAGAAGCAAGACTGGATAACACCAGAAACATTAAACACCATAACGATGAGATAGGAAATGAAAACAAAGAAAACAGAAGCGAAGTTTCCCAGGTTAAAGCAACTATATAAGAAACGGTACAGTTAGCTGGACAAAGAAGTTAAACGCTGTCGTGGTTGAGTAAAGTGTAGAGTATTTGTCGAGTTGGACATTAGTAGTGAAATCGACAAGGGATAGTGGACTGACAGAGTTATAGATTACACACACTTCTTCTTCTTCGATCCTTAACCACCGACCGTCAAAGCAGTCAGTGGCCATCACGCCTAGTGGCGTCTTGTAGGGCAACAACAAATTGATTCCACTTTGCACGGTCGGTGGCCATCCTTCGTACAGTGCCCCAACTCTGGTTCATTCTTTGCATCTCAGCCTCCACAGTCCTCCGCCAAGTTGTTTTTGGTCGGCCTCTCTTTCGCTTTCCTTCAGGGGTCCAAAGCATAGCTGTTCTTGTGATGGCATCGGGGTCTCTTCTGAGGACATGACCAACCCAGCTCCAGCGTTTGCCAGCTATGATGGTATGCATGTCCTCTTGCTTGCTACGAGTAAGCAAATCTTGGTTGGTGATGGTATTTGGCCAAAAGATTCGGTGAATTTTTCTTAGGCATGATGTGTGAAAAGAGGACAATTTTGACATTTCCTTCTCTGTGACTCTCCAGCATTCCGCACCATAGAGAAGCACAGAAAGCACGCAACTCTGGTATAATCTTAATTTTGTGCTTGTGCTGTATTGGGAGGACTTCCAGATGTTATTTAGGCTAAAGAAGGCTGTTCTTGCCTTATTCATTCTGATGTTGATGTCTTTGCCTGCCCCACCGTCTGGTGTTACTATGCTTCCTAGGTATGTGAAGGTATCTGTCTGTACCAGTTGCTGATTCCTTACTGATATGGGCTCAGGGTTGCTCACATTGAGCGTCATGACCTCAGACTTCTTTAAATTGATATTACACACACAGAAAGGTGTAAATAGGAGATGGACTTGAGACAACCTGGAAGAAGATTTATCAAAAGTGATCTCTCTCTCCAAGCCTCAACTCACTGTTACTGTCTATGCACTTCCTGCTCTCACTCTTTTCTCTTATCAAACATAGAGATTATAGTAAAGAGCTAAAACAAGTTTAATTATGGATGAAAAGGGTCGGGAACAGCGCATTAATAAATGTGTAAACTTTATTAAAGAAGAAAAACATGGAATTAATGCATATCATCATACACAGCATAAATTACATCAATAATCAAATAGTCATCAATAGTCATCAATAATCATCAATAACCACCAATAATGCAAATACACACCCACAAACACACACACCACCAACACTCATAAAACCTGTAGAACACGGAGAAAATAACTAAGCTGTCCGACAGAGGGTCCGCTTTCGGGGACCAAAGGCGCTAGCTCCAGAAAGTGTCTTACAGATAAATATCCTTCAAGATGACTGAAGTGAAATACCAAACTTTCCTTGTCGGGGCTAAACGTTGATGACCCCTAATTGCGTGAGGGAACACTGGAAGACGTTGTTTATCTCCTGCTGACCAAATAAACGAACTGAGCGACAGCCTGTCCGCTTTTCGTGGGACCAAATGTGCTAACTCCAGAAAGTGTCTTACGGATAAATATCCTTCAAGATGAATGAAGTGAAATACCCAACTTTCCTTGTGGGTGCTATACGTTGGTGACCGCTACTTGCGTGAGGGGGGCTGGAACTCTGTCCATAGATGGCTGCTCATACGTGCGAGGTTTTAAGTGTCCAGAAATACACCTGAAGAAGTCACTTGAGGACACGGAGTCCCAGGCGTTCTTATCCGGCGCTGGGCTCTGCCTGGCTGTAAATCCTGTTTAAACTGGTTTGGCTGTGGGTTGCTGAGTGCCCCGTTTAGGCACAAAAAAAGCGGGTGATATGGAATTCTGCTATAGGCATGCTGGGCGCTTTTGATATTCTGGAAGCGGCAATGCTCTGACTGGTAATCCAATAGGCGAGTAGAGAACTACTACTGCATTTGGTCATTCCAGATTTAGCTTTGGCTCGTTGCACTGCGTGAGCGTAACTTGGCGTTGACAAAAGGGGTTTTGGTTCAGGAACGGGGTTGACTACTCGTGACGCTAGCGGTATTCAGAAACCCTCTAGGTCGAAGAGGAGATGTCGTTCTTCGCCTGACTGGAGTCTGCTCTAGCGATTCGGTCTCCCTGAAACCCGAAAATGACTAGAACATAGGCAAACACATTCTAGTACTGTGTTAAAGTTTGCCTTATCTCATGATGGTCATCTACGGGCTAGGAATATTCACGAGTGTGTTGGATTATTAAACCCATCTACTCTTATAGATTACAAAGGACGCTTCCCCCCCCCCCCCCGAACACGTGGCCTGCATATTTCTACAGATGTATCGGCGTAATGCGTAATCAAGAGAGTAAGACAAAGGTTATTCTAGAGACATCAGAAGTCAACAACCGCAAGAAAATTTCCTCAGGTAGAGAAATGTATAATATTATGAGGGCTCTTGCGTTTGTATGTAATAATACCGCTACGCTGACCGTTTCTGACCAGTGGGGATTTCTACTGAAAGCCAGAAAACGTAACCAAACGCGGGTGGGGTTTGAACAGGTGAAAAATAAAAGATAGAAAAAGAGGAATACAAATGTCTAGGGAAAACAGAACATTAAAAGAGTTAATAACATATGGAACGAAATGGTTAAAATAAATTATCGGTCACGTGACAAACGCCAATCCCGAGCCAACAAAAGGCATTTCTTAGACGATCTTGCAAGACAGGCAGAAGAGGCAGCACTGAGAAATGAACACAGCACAGTATACAAAATAACTAAATTCATCAACGGAAAACGAGGTGCAAACAATACTACATTAGTAACAGATAAGCAAAGAACTCTCCTCAGGACCGCACAGGCACAGGAAACAAGATGGACAGAGCATTTCATAGAAACTCTGAACAAGGAACCACCAGAGACACAATTGAATGTTATTGAGGCTAAAAACAATCTAGATGTTAATACAAACATTCCACGAATAGAAGAAATCATCACAGCAATCAAAGGGTTAAAGAATGGAAAAGCTCCTGGCCTTGATAACTTTAATGCAGAGCTATTTAAGACAGACCCTGAGCTAGCAGCAGAACTATTCGAACCACTATTTGCGCAAGTCTGGAAAATAGGGACAACTCCAACAGAGTGGAACAAAGGAATAATTGTCAAATAGCCCAAGAAGGGAGATCTTGCAGACTGCAATAATTGGAGAGGAATCACACTTCTCTCAGTTCCCAGCAAAATACTGGGCAGGATAATTATACAGAGAATTTCAAATGCAGTAGACCACAAACTGAGGAAAGAACAAGCAGGATTTAGAAAGAACAGAAGATGTGTAGATCATATATTTACCCTCACGAACATTATAGAGCAGTGCTCAGAATGGCAAAGACAGCTGTACATTAATTTCGTTGATTTTGAAAAAGGCTTTTGACAGTATACACAGGGACAGTTTATGGAAAATACTGAGGGCTTAAGGAATTCCAAGCTGCATAGTGTCAATCATAAAAAAGCCTCTATGCCAACTTTACGTGTAGCGTTGGGCAGAGCAACCTAACCTTTGAGGTGAAGACAGAAGTACGACAGGGATGCCCCTTATCAACCACTCTATTTTTAACAGTCATAGACTAGGTGATGCGCCAGACAACAGAGGGCAGTCTAAGAGGAATAAGATGGACTACTTTTTCTACATTGGAAGATCTGGAATATGCAGATGACATTGCACTACTAGCACATTCGCATCAACACATCCATGAAAAAAACGGATAGACTTAATAAGTATAGCCAGCAGGTGGGCTTGAACATCAATCTAAAGAAGTCAGAGGTCATGACGCTTAATGTGAGCAACCCTGACCCCATATCAGTAAGGAATCAGCAACTAGAACAGACTGACACCTTCACATACTTAGGATGCTTAGTAACACCAGACGGCGGAGCAAGCAAAGACATCAACAACAGAATGAACAAAGCAAGAACAGCCTTTTTTAGTCTAAACAACATCTGGAAGTCCTCTCGTGACTGTGTAATCGGCTGGTACATTAATCATACACATAGACTACCGCACGTGTCAGTACAGAACGTGCATTTTTCTCACACATTTAATACTATAATCGAGCAACACACACTGACACCGATTTGTTCAAGGATGTTGACCTTTCACTCCAGTCCCAACAGATCTTGCTACCTAACAGTACGTAACTGAATATGATAATCTGCTTGCATGAGACCATGTAACCATAATGAACAGTGTCTTTTATAATGTTGACCACAACCTAATTATTTAAGTCGAGAATCCGCTTCTTCATGTTAGAACAGCACAACGTCTATGATGCAATGGATTTAATATCTGACGGTTTAACCTCTCTTGGTATATTGGAGGCACAAATTACCAAAAACACGTAAGTAAAGTCCTTGTAAATCCAAACAGAGACTTTCTTATGTTTGTTCTTATCTGCAACTGCTGTGTTTCTTGCCGAATAATATGTGCTCTAGTCTAGTTCCATGATCTGGGATGTTTTGTAATAAAACATGCTCAAGAGATTTATGCAATTAGGGACTGTTTATTTTCTGCATTTATAGGGGCAACTACATTGTCATTAAAAGGATACAGAGCACGTAAGTATGTGCTCTTCACAAGTGTTATTATGTAAAAATCTTTAAACTGTTTAATAACAACTACAATTAAAAAATCAAGACGTTACATAAAAAGCCAGTCTGTCTAAATAATTTAATTAAGCTCTTTTAGTCTTATGAAAGTTTGTAATATAATTAGGCATGATTGAATATGTTAAAAAAAAAAAAACTTACTTTAAATGTTTTACAGGTTTATTAATTGAATTGTTTCCCTTGAATAGAAAAAAACGTTATCTTCCCTAACACAATTATTGTAAAATGTTCATAAATCATACTACACGTGTCCAACTTTCAACAACAACTCTACATAGCTGAGTGTTATTCAAACTGATGTTCAACAAAAAACAATTGCTAGCCTGAGTGTTATTCAAACAGTACAAGTCTGTGTCCAACTTTCAACAACAATTCTACATAGCTGAGTGTTATTCAAACTGATATTCCCTCCCTGTACAGGCAAGTCTCTGTGTCCAACTTTCAACAACAACTCTACATAGCTGAGTGTTATTCAAACTGATATTTCCTCCCTGTACAGGCAAGTCTCCGTATCCAACTTTCAATAACATATCTACAAAGAGAGACATATCGATGTTCACGACAATTTGAGCTGGCATATTCTTAGAGAAGGATAGGTTTTTAACGTCAGACGAAACGAAAGATCTTTTTAATCACTCAATCGGCTGCCCTTGTATCTCTTGGGATAACGGGTAACAACGACTATTGGTCGTATGTCGTTTCTTGCAGATATAGTCGGTCAAAAGCGGAAGAACCCTAATCATTTGTTTGCAGAAGACTTGTAAAGTTTTTTAAGTACGTACTATAATTTTTTTATGGTCAACTAAATCAGAATTGTATATTTCATTGCAGTAAGGCAAGTGTTCTACGGACTGTTTATGGCTAATTCGAAGTAAAATATCTTCTGACATGCTGTCACTGTATGGCAGCCACAGAGGTAGTGAAGTACTGACAGAAGTTGGAAACGAATTTGTATTATGATTATGGGATGTTCAATGACATGTAATGGACGTCTACGGAAAAGATAAATTACTGTCATGTAGTCCGTGTTTCACGCACTTTAAAAAAGGGGGCAACTTGTCACGTAGACAGTGACTTAATTTATTTTTCCATCTCGTCTCAATGTTATTACTCTTTAATGTTCTGTTTTCCCAGACATTTTGTTTCTCTTTGCTTTGCTACCTGTGTGGCCCAATTGTTTTCTCCTTCTCAAACCCCACCCGAGGTTTGGTTACGTTCCGGCCTGTAGCGGTCAGCGAACGATAGTAGTACATATACGCCCCGGTGGTCCGAACAGGGGAATTTCTCTGGTCGCTTTAAAACGTTTGATCACAAGCGGCTAGTACTCTTTGAGGCCTGGGTAACGAGTTTGATCTGTTTCAGGGGGAGATAACAATCGCGGTCAGTTTGTGGGTTCTTTGCCCTTAGATGAGCAAAGAGCACATAATATTATAATTGTCTCTCTGGGGGGAATTTTCGCAAAGTTGTTGCTTCTGAAACCTTTGTCTTACCCGGTATTACGATTACGCCGATACCTCTGAAGAAATATGCAGGCCAGGTGTCCGGGGGGAGCGTCCTTTGTAATCTATAAGAGTGATGGGTTTAATAGAAAAAGACACTCGTGAAGATATTCCTGGCCCGAGATGGAACATCATGAGATAAGGCAGACTTTAACAGAACTAAAATGTTAAGGCCTTTCTCTAGTCATTTTCGGGTTTCAGGGGATACCGAATTGCTAGTCTAGTTTCCAGTCAGACGAAGAATGTCACCGTCTCTTCGGTCTAGGGGGATTCTGAGGATATCTAGCCCCACGAGTGTCACAGCCATACCTGAAACAACAACCCTTTGTCAACGCCATTTCCCTCTCACGGGAGTTCAGCTCACGCATTGTGAAATGAGCCAACGCAACAATCTGAAAACGTCTATTTCAGTAGTAGTTCCCTACTCGCCTATTGGATTACCAGTCAGGGCATTGCGGCTTCCAAAATCTCAAAACAGCCCAGCATGTCTATAGCAGAATTCAATTCACCAGTCTTTGTGTGCCTAAACGGGGCACTCAGCCAAGCCACGGTCAAGCAAGCCCAACCAGGATTTACTGCCTAGTATGAAAGGTCAAAAGCGCCGGATAAGAGCGCTAGGGACTGCCTTGTCCTCAAGTAACTTCGTCTGGTGTATTTCTGGGTCTATGTAGAACTTCGCACGTATGAGCAGCCATCTATGGACAGAGTTCCAGCCCCCCTCACGCCATTAGAGGTCACCAACGTTTAGCACCAACAAGGAATGTTTTGTAGGCTAGTCCCTCACGAAGGATCTACAAGTAATACACTTTCTGGAGCTAGCATTTGGTCCCACGACCGCGGACAGGCTGTCGCTCAGTTTGTTTATTCGATCAGCAGGAGATAAATATAGTCTTCCAGACCACCTCGCGCAATTAGGGAGGAATCACCAACGATGGCGCCTATACAGTGATTTTATTCAGGTTAATTCCATCACCGATGGAGGATATATACGAAAAAACCACTTACTGGAGCTATTCCATTGGTCCCCGAAAGCGGACAGGCTGTCGCTAAGTTCATTCAGTTGGTCAGCAGGAGATAAACAGCGTCCCCCAGCCCACCTCGCGCCAGTAGGGGAGAGTCACCAACGTTTAGTACCAACAAGGACAGTTTTGTAGGCTTAGTCCCTCACGAAGGATCTACATATAAGACACTGTCTGGACTATTTCATCTGGTCCCCGAAAGCGGAAGGACTGACACGCAGTTTATTCATTGTGGTAAACAGGAGGTAAATAGAGTCTTCCAGCCCAACTCGCGCCAGTAGGGGAGAGTCACCAACGTTTAGTACCAACAAGGACAGTTTTGTAGGCTTAGTCCCTCACGAAGGATCTGCATATAAGACACTGTCTGGACTATTTCAGCTGGTCCCCGAAAACGGAAGGACTGCCACTCGATTATTTATCTCTATGTGTTCTACAGGTTCATGTCGGTGGTCTGTGTGTGTGTTTGTTGGTGTATTTTGCGTATTTGATGACTATTGATGATTTTGATGACTATTGATGATTATTGAGATTGCTGATGATTTTTTGATGTCATTTATGATGTTATGATGAGATGCATTATTTTCATGCTTGTCTTCATTTAATAAAGTTTACTCATTTATTAACGCGCTGTTCCCGACCCTTCATCCATAATTAACTTGGTTTAGCTCTTTACTAGAATCTCTATGTATGATAAGAGAAAAGAGTGAGAGCAGGAGATGCTTAGACAGTAAAAGTGAGTTGAGACCTGGAGAGAGAGATCATTTGAATAAAAATCTTCTTCCAGGTTGTCTCAAGTCCATCTCCTATTTACACCTTATCTAAAGTGTAATACTTATAACTCTATCAGTCCACACTATACCTTGTCGATTTCACTACTAATGTCCAACTCGACAAATACTCTACACTTTACTCAACCACGACAAGTAATTCATCAGAAAGGCGCGATAAATGACGTCTCCTTGGCGCAGTTTGAGACTTTTGTCTGGAAATTTCTCCTGACACGACACTCATTGTGGGCCATGGTCAGCGTGAGGTGTGAATAACTGTTTCTGCACTGGAGACGGGGTGTCTGAGAGATTCGCAACTGACACGCGCCAATCGGTCTGTAGAGGTGGCAAGTAGTTTACGACATGCGTTTAGGTGTTAAACGTAGTGTCATAGACGGAAAGGGGGATTATTTCGGTTTGCGAAATAAAACGTTTACCTCTTTGTCTGGTAATAGATATAACCAGAGTTTGAAATTTATTTTCATTCTGTCCTCTAAATTCGCAGTAGACAGTTGCTCGGAACAGAATAAGCTGTATAGCGAAGTTTCTCAGTTTGTTTCGAAAATTTGATTTGTCGAACTTCTAGACTTCCATAAATATATAAGCATATAATTCTTAAGTTGTGGTCGACTACCTGTAGTTCTGTATGAGGTAAAATAGATATTATACATATTATCTAGTATTTTGTGAACCACTGTGTCAAAGTGATTTAAATCGCATATGTTTTTTTTTCACTAGTTTTATGATTTGGGAAAGAGCGCTTAATAAAACATAAGTCTGTATTATTTTCTAGTGGACGTGTATTCAGTGGAAAGCAGAATAAAATTATAATTTCTAGCTTAAACAACAATGTAGCTATAATGAATTTAATTTTACTGCTGCTATATATATAACTCAGACGGAACATATATTTTCTAAACTAACTTTATAAATGCTAGAAGCCTCATGAGTGTTGACGGAATACGCACGTATTCATGAGGATTGATGATTTTTAAATATAACTTACTTCACGGGAAATTTAAATGATAAGTCTCAAGCGGTTACGCTTGCAGTTTAAAAATGTAAGTTATATTGAGTACATATATGTAAATTATTTGATATGTGTTCTTTCCATTTTAAATAGTGAAACTGTGGTACCCAACTTTGCCAGCGTTCTGGTACGTGAACATTATCTGTGAAGAAACTAATCACTTTCATTACATGAACTTTAACAGTTAAATGAAGTAAGAGGCCTTCGCGCCAGAATTAATTCTTCCAGAATAACACTTAAGTACAGATCAGCCCGCTGTGGCAAGCAAAATATCAGTACATCCCGACAGGTTTTGACTAGTATTGTGGTGACCAAATATAGTACCTTCCTGAAAGTAGACACCGATCTGACATTCCTTAATTCTTGAAACCAAAGCTAGTGACACTGTGCTCTGCTAACTTTCGTGCCTGGACAAATTTTATGTGACTTAACGGACATCCGAAAAATAAGAACACCCAAGGAATCGTTCCCAGAGACAGAGAATTCAGTACGTCTTTTTGGAACTGGGGATTTCTTGGTCGAGACTGCATTTACGGGTCTGTGTGGAGGTCCTAGAATTTATTATGTTCCCAGAGGCAGCGATCAAAGCTGTAAGTATAAATGTGCACACGTGGTCACGGCTGAATGAATAAGAGTGTACGCAGGTCTGAGTGTTATTTTACCGTTTTATTTTGGCACCTATTTGTTGTCATAACTTTCTTCATGCAAATTTGTTTTGCTAACAATATTTTCCCTTAAACTAGATTATAGTATCAGGTCTGTTCATACCTTAAACGGGGAAAACTCTTAGACTTAATCATATGTATATGGGACTCTTTGTGTTATCATCTTTCTCCTAACGGGACTGTGGGCTATCCATCGAGGGAAGATCATCACTGTGGGTCTACCAGTTTTTTTTTTTTGTAACATTCCTTGATTTGCTTATGACTTTGTGTATATGCTTTTTCTTTATGTAATTTTACATGTTGTGACGTAAGTTTACTCTGATAAATAAACTTTACAATAAATTAAGCAGCATGTTGGTCAGCTCGTTCTAAATATCTATATAATCATTTGCTATAGTTTCCCACGTCTGTGTGTTACCTGTCGTCACTTGAATGTGCGTGCACGTGAGTGGATATATATATATATATATATATATATATATATATATATATAAATATATATATATATATATATATATATATATATATATATATATATTTAATGTATATGTGTTAGACTGTCTGACTACTTTAGATCTGTCGTAGAAGATAGTGTGAGAGAGAGAGAGAAGATTTTTCCCGCTCTCAGAGACAGCCTCTATCACTATTCTACAACCTCACTCGTGGAAATCTATTCTGTATTTCTTATTCTCACACTGTGACTGTCGTACTTTTTATCTGATAGGGTGCTGATGGACATTGGTCCCTTTAGAGTGTAGAGGAATATTATAAAGGCTCTGTGAGAATAAGGATTTAGGAGAATGATGTAGTAGATTCACAAGCGCGGGGAAGAGCAAGGGACAGTCTCTTATTACGACAAATATCTGTTTCTCAGACTATTCATATCTCTCTTCTGAACAAACAATTGTTTGTCAGTTCCAGTCACTCAGGCGCACTCACCGATTTGGTGATTCTGTCGCACAACGTACATGAATACAGCCTACACAGATGGGAATGTTTGGAGTTTTGGCCAGCCGACAACCAACACAAATAAAGAGTAATACCTTTATTATCATAAAGCAGTCACAAATAATTATACATTTACAGTAAAAAATCAAAGGTTACAGAATACAAATATGATACGGGAAGAGGGGGGTTTTGAGGAGATAAATATCCCATCCACCGTTTCCCGTTTGTATTTACTAACAGACAAGACCCGGTCCAAAAGACAAGAAAGGGGGGGGGGGGGTGTAGAGGATAGGCAATTTAACCAACCGGTAAATTTATTACTCTATGAGGCAAGGGGTTACAGTAAAAAAAAGGGGGGGGGGGAGGGGAAAATAGAGGAAAAGCTAGGGTTCTCAAAGGTCGCCCGTTAATCATACAAAGTTTACGGGAGGGGGGAATGAACACAGTTACACAATCCCGACGGGAGAAATCCCGTACAATGAATATAATGCACCTTAATACTAGGTCAAACTAATTAAAAGGGTAAAGAAAAGATTAAATCTCCTTTCATTCAAAAAAAAACACACTAGGGCTGGCCGTCCCACAAACACACACGCAGACTTACCAAAATGGTGAATCTGGCACATCTAGGAATCATTTATCCCCACAGCAGCTTATACCGTGGAATAATGTACTGGTCTTCTTATTTCTTCCGTGTCAGGCCCCAGATTTAACGAGTCTTGGTAACAAAATAGTCTCAAAAAATCGCCAGACGGTGAAGCGTAAAGGCTACTGTTAGTTTAGATAAAGTTTCTTCCTAATGAATGGCACAGGCATTTGGTAGAAGTGAGGTATGGTGTGGTTCCTAAAATTGGCCACAGCTGGTGGGGATAACTTTCTTTTTCCGTAATGTCACAAGTTAAAAAAAAACACTGAGGTAAGTTCTTCTTCGGGGGGGTGGGTAAAATCCACTGAATATACTTGACAGACAGTGTTCAGGTAGATCTATGTTTTTCTTCACAAAATAGGGCAGTGAATAAATATGTTCTGCTTCCAGTTTTACTCTTTAAGGAATAGCCTATATGAAACTAGTATTTTATAAAGTGTTTCTTGTTGGTGGCTTTATTCTCAGTTAAATTCAGAGGAGCGGGGCCCATTACAGGTCGCCACAAGTTTAGCTTTAAAAAAGTTCATATGTTACTGGAGTTTTATCGAATTGAGTTGGCAGAACTCTGTATATAGTTTTATAATTGCTGGGATGCAGGTTGTAATGACTCGTTCTGAATGAAAGATTAATCAAAACAAGAAAATGCATTACAAATCATATTATAATCTGAACGCGCGATAAATTACAGTTAGCCTATTTACTTTATTAGCGTCGTCAATTTAACAAATCAGGAAAACTCGCCCCGTGAGTTAAAAATAATAATAAAAAAGCACATCTATCTATACAGAACTAAACTGTATTTACTAGTTATGATTCTCTTTAACGTCTGCAAAATTAATTTACGCGTCAAGTGTATTAGGAAATACTTTTAGCTGTAACATTAGTTTGCACTAGAACTTTGAAAAATGGGTTTATTTAAATAAGGTTAAATTTATCACCACAATCCAGTGAAATAACTAGACCACTGATTCACTCGAAGCTAATGTATAAATTACCGTTCTGCGCAGAAAGGAATACACTCCAATAGTCAACGAAGGTAGATGAAAATCTAGCAGGAATCCGACTAGGCTATATGCTAGTGCAACTAGGATTCTGTCAGAACGAACGATAAAATTGCAGTTTTCGGAGTTCTTTATTTATACTTCTCAAATGTAACTTAAATAGGACGTGTTAGGTTTTCACACTTTTCTTGATGTTCGAGCAGAATCCGAGGTACCACGCCGTTGTGTTAAACCGCTGCGATTCCTCCGTTTCCCCGGTCTATCCGATTTTCTTCGTCTCAGGCTGCTCGCATGAGAGTGCGAAAAATTTATCGAGAAGCTAACTACGTTAGTGGGAAGTTCCCTGATTTCTTTAGATCGTATATACCGCCCACGTTGAATTATGAAGATCAGCTGTCATTTGATCCAGCGTGTAAAATTCTCGTGGAAATGCTGCATGCGGGTTAAAGTTACCAACAGATGATCAGGGGTTCTAAAGTTTATGAGAGGCCGAATATTAGGGTGTCATTTCCATCGAGTCAGGGAAACTTCAGTTCTCATACTTAGACGTACGTGCACAGTGACTATCCACTCATTCCAACACTATTCAGAAAGGGACCAACCAAGTCTTAATTATCCTATCAAAAATTACGGACCTGCAGAGTTATTCAAACTGATATTTACCTCCCTGTATACAGGCAAGTCTCTGTGTCCAACTTTAAACAACAAATCTACATAGCTGAGTGTTATTCAATACTGATATTTTCCTCCCTGTACAGGCAATGTATCTGTGTTCCGACTTCTCAACAACAATTTCTGCATAACTGAGTGTTATTCAAAACTGATATTACCTCCCTGTACAGGGCAAGTTCTCTGTGTCAAACTTTCGTCAACAACTTCTACCATTAGTGAAGTGTTATTCCAAACTGTTAGTCCTCTCTGTACATGACAAGTCTCTCTCCGTATCCAACTTTCAACAACAAATCCTACATAGGCTGAGTGTTAATTCAAACTTGACATTTCCTCTTGTACCAAGGCAAGTCTCCGTATCCAACTTCAAAAACTAAATCTACAAAGAGAGACATATCGATGTTCCCGACAATTTGAGCAGGCCATATTCTTAGTGGAAGGATAAGGTTTTTAACGTCAGGCGAAAACGAAAGCATCTTTTTAATCACTTCATTCGCTTCTGCCCTTGTAATCTATTAGGGATAAACGGGGTAACAAACGGACTTTTTGGTCGTATGTCGTTTCTTGAGATATAGTCTGTCAAAAAAGCAAAATAATCCTAGTCATTTGTTTTGCAGAAGACCTTGTTAGGTTTTTTTAAGTACTATAATTTTTTGTGTATGGTCAACTAAAGCAGAATTGTTATATTTCATTGTGTGATGAAAGTACATTGATAACAGCGATAAAAAAGTAATTATATGTAATTAAAGTCAGAATAATATGTATAGAGTTAGTAAGTTGTAACGCGTCTTCTCTTCCGCCGCGCCGAGAAAACGCATTTGTTTTAGGTAGGATAGGACGCAGTCTAAAACTTTATTGCAGCGCTGGTCATTATTGGACTGTTGTAGCCAGCTGTCAAGGGTTTAACGATAAAACATTTGAAATACTATACTGGCGTCGTGGTTCCAGGGAAACATGGAAAGGAATAAAACACACGAACGCATAAGATTGAGAGAGCGGGACACATGCCTGCCGGCTTGTCCAATGTGCATAGGAAGTTTGAATTATGCTAACTCAGGCCGATACGTGGCGAGGACATACCGTTAAAACCTGTGTTCGAAACGATGTCGCAAGTTTGGAAAATTGTTACAAAATCCCCACTAGTCCAATACATTTCTAACACAGACACTGTGGAAAATCATATTATATACACACACGCGATAATTACTTCATATCGGGAAAAAAGAAGATCTGAGTCGCTTTTTATAACATTCAAGTAGTTGAAACTTAGGAAAACACAAAGAAACACTAAATGGCGAAAATATATTGAAATTCGTTAATAAGAGGTTTTGGATCATAAAAGCTTAGCTAGTCTAAGAGCCTGGTCTTGTCCCTGGATGGGTAAATATGCTTTCGAACAAAAAATCCGACAGATAAAATTAAAGTTATGGACAAAAGACCTTGTATTTGTATCGTACAGACAGTCCACACACATGCTAGTTTGGACTGGCACTAACGGTGTCAAAATTTTGACGCAGTACCTTGTAAAAGCAAGAAAGGGTACAAGTTGTAATGTTGTAGGGAAAGGGGGAGACAAGGAGGGGAAAAAAAAATTATGGGATGGCTCCTCAAACTGATTATTTTTTTTATGTGTTAGGTCTCAAACCCAAGTTGATTGTTGGTAAATGCCAAAGTTCGGTCGACGGCGACCGACAGAAAGTACATTAACATTGCGACCGAAATTGGACTTAGATTATGAAAAATTTAGGAATGGTGAAATCTTAGTAGTAGATCCTATTGCCTCAAAATAGTTCAATAATATTGGGGTAACATTAACGGCCTTGACGCCTTGTTAGAAGATAGTCCCGGAGAGCAGGACGTTGTGTATTTCTGAGAGAAATGTGAATTAGTAGCCTTTATTAAAGCAAAAATATATATTGAAGTACTAGGCATACTCAGTCAACCAGCTGTATAATATGGAATCTGCTATTAAACGTACCTGTGTTTTTTTCATAGAATTTCTGGATAAGACCGACATTAGTCATATATTTTGTTTTATAAATGTGAGTGAGAGGATGATGCCATCACGCACTGTAAGTAATGATGGTCCCAAGATGATTTGTGCAGGGGCCTGAAGGTATAAGTATGTTTTAAAACACATTGCCAATTTTGGTAATGCACATGTTTTGTGAAATAAAAAAAGGTTTTCTTAGGTGACCAGAGAGGACACTGCTCACCTATCCGATTGATATAGCAGAAACAGACAGATTAATAATGATTATTGCAGATGCGAGTACCGCCTTTGTAGGGGGAGGGACTTTTGAACAACACTGGTTACCTTGTGGAATGGGATGTGCTGGGATTGGTCCATTGGAATATTGTTCGTGCGGTGAGTCACTGGGGCTACGACAACAGTAGTTTTTTTGCAGGAATAGTCTAATGAGTATATAGATATAAGGTCTCTCTAGAAATTGGCTCGTAAGAAGAGAATAAAGACTATTTCGAGATATAGGGGACATGAAGAACAGGGATATGCGAATGCTTTACACTAGACTGTGTTTTCTAAATTAATTATGGAAAGAGTTCTGGTTTCCCCACGACCTTAGCTTCTGCCCTTAGATCCCGTTAAAGGAACAAATCCCACAACCTCATTGAGTTGAGAGAAAGGTTCTATAGGTGAATATGTAACACCGACCAGGCACGAGTGATACATTAACAAACTCTTGATAATGATCAACCGATCGTTGGGTTTATTAATGAAATATCCACACATATAGGGTTAGTAATGGTTAGAACGTGATGATGGTGAAAGACGATTCACACAAAACACACAAAGATGAGTAATAAAATTACAGTTAATTAAGTAATAGTTTATTTAGAATGAACTGGTGAGGTGTAAGTGGAATGATGAAGTTGATATGATACGTGTTACCAAAATGGGAGAGTATTACACGTTCCCATGTGTCTCTAATGTTCTCCTAGATATGAGGATTCACATGTATGCTTAAAATGTCCCAAGTTGTTATACGTTAGTCGAGTCGGGTAATCTCTAAGCTGTAGGACTTTATGGTGAATACAGTTGTCGTACGGAGAACGTGCCGAGATATCTATGTATATTCCTTCATGTTTGAGTATATCTCTGTAGGTTGATAACAGTTAATAAGCTGTCTAAATATGAAAACAAGAG